>JARVJO010000039.1:19599369-19611963 GCA_031762555.1 Cynodonichthys magdalenae
CTAAACCTAACCTCACAGGTACATACCTGTATCTAAAACTAACCTCACAGGTACATACCTGACTCTAAATCTAACCTCACAGGTACGTACCTGACACTAAATCAAACCACAATTCGGTTCAATTTGATACTTTTATCTTACGGTTTGATATTTTTTCGATGAAAAAATAGAGAAATGTCCATGCTTGTCTTAACTTGTAACTGAAGCAGCAGGTTTCTCAGTGGATCTGTGCTCAACAATATTTTTCATTCAGGTTCAAACACGCCTTTTACATGTTTGGACACAGGAAGCTTGTAAATTATTATTATTATTATTATACCCAGTTAGTTACATCACATCCCTTCACTTTGTTGGTTTGCAAATTTACTTCTAACATTTTTTTGTTCCGTCACCGGATCTTGTTCCACTACAAGTCCAGTCCTGCTTCTGTTTGTTTAGTTTTAAAATCCCTGCCCTGCAGCACCTTCAGCTTGTTTTGCTTATTTTGTGTTGCTCAGCGTTGCGTGTTTGTGTTCCTCTGTCTATTGTGACATGAAGCTGTTTTTCTTACTGTAAAGAGGCCCAGAGGTGGAAACTTGAGGAACCACGCCTACGTGACGTAAACATCGACTGTTGAGACGAGATGACATCATCAGCTAGGATCTGACCTTTCACTTCCTCTGGATGGCATTAATCTGACCTCCAGTTCTAATGTAAAGAACCTTGATGTTATTTTTGATCAGGATCTGTCTTTTAACACCCACATTAAAAATGCTACCAGGACCGCCTGAGTAATATCACTAAAATTAGAAACATCTTGTCCAGAAATGATGCACTGATCCATGCATTTATCACATCTAGGCTGGACTACTGTAATTCTTTATTATCTGGGCTCCAAAAAACTCTTTAAGAATCATCAGCTGATCCAAAATGCTGCATTTCATCACTCTGCTGCTGTTTTTAGTCACTCTCCTTTACATGTTTGTTATAATTATTTTTGTCGATAACGTGTTTTCTTTGTCTCTTCCAGAGGAAAATACACCTGGACCTTCTGTGTTTCTTTGTGTCTTTTTTCTGTCCCCTCAAACCCAGCCTGTCTTGAGTCTGGTTCTGCTGGAGGTTACTTCCTGTTAAAAGCAAGTTTTTCCTCTCCACTGTGGCCAATGTGCTGCTCAGGATGGGGGACTGTGACAAAGTGATTCAAGTGATCTGCTTCTTTAGATTTATTGTTTTTGTACAGAGACCTAATGTTTGTTGTGACTTGGCACTAAATAAATAAATTGAATTGAACACATTCATCAATAATCCTAAATCAACTCATCCTTTATGATTGTTGTTGTTTGGGGCACAATAGTGGAACAATGGTAACATTTTAAAGTTTAAAAGAGGGCATTTAAGGTGAAAACCATCCTGGAGTATTTGAGCGTATGGTACTCTGGTGATGAAGATGTTTTCAAACAGATATTTCTTTATGACTCTTAACACAGCTGCTTTTTGTTAAACTCATTTCTGTTACGCTTCTGATGACATCACACTGAAGCAACAGGTGCACTAAACACCATGCTATAAAAATCAGAACAAAGAGATAATTAAATACCAAAAACTGTTTCTGAGAATAAAACCTGAGCACAAAGCTCTTTGAACAAAAACCAGATCCAGAAAACACAGAACATAATGTTTTAACATCAAATGTTTTTGATCGTTTTAGGAAATAATGAGCTCTAAAACAGAAAACAGCAAAGTTCATCTGAGAAAAATTAACCATGAAACATCCAAAAACAACAGATTCAGTCTCACTTTGTTTTGCTTTTGTTGACTTTTGTTAAAATGTCCAAACAAACGGACACATTTAGGAACAATGTGTCTCTATAATTTATTTTATCCGAGTTGACGTCAAATATTCATGTTTCCTTGTTTCTCAGGTTTTTATGTTGTTCCAGGGGTCCTGACAGAGAATAACAATGTTTGAATCTCAAAAACTTTAATTATCGCCCAAGAAAACACAGGTTTAACACTCAATCAAACCTGTTTCATTGAAAAAATTCTTTAATGAGAATTAAAGACATCATCCAGCCTCAGAGCTGAATGAGGTGAAGGACTGCTGAAGACCAGATCCAAGTTTCTGTTTCCATTTCAGTGTCTGGATGTCTGGGATCATCATTCTTCTCTGTTGGACCGATAGAATCCCCCTCTGATGGGTCTGAACAGGAATCCTGGAGGCCGAGGACGGGTTGGAGAGCTTGGGAAACTGGTGACACAGGGAGGAGGACGGGTTATCTTCATCCTCGCTGCTAAGGCTGCTAACGTCGGCTCCTGTAGAGGAATGCATGGGAACTGCAGAGGTGTCGAGGCTCCACTTGTGTTGTTTGGCCCACTTCGTCAAAATACAGCTTGTTTTTGACCTTTGACCCGGGTTGAGCCGGGTTGTCCTTCAAGTCTCGCTTTGCTTCTCTTGTAGAAAACAAAACAGTGTTTTTGTTTCATCACAGCCAGCGGATCCAGTTTCCATGTATGAGAATCTTTGTTTGCCGTCTGAAAACTAACAATAACTTCCTGAATGATCCCGGCCCGGAGGGGAAGGCTGTTGTTCTTCAAATGTTCTTGGATATGAGATCTTATTATTGTATTATTGCACAGATTGTTCTATTTTCTGAGGATTTCACAGACATTTTACATCAGACTGAAAAAATTCAACCTTTTCTTTTTAAGATTTTCATAAAGTTTCATCAGTCGTCTTGGAAACATGAAGGTGACAGAATAAAAGCCTCGTCAGACAGTTTAAATAAACCATCTCTGATAATATAACTTTGAAATGAGGAAATAAAATTTTTTTTTCATTGTGTGATCACAGCATTCACACAACTGATGTTATTTTTCTTCCGTATGTTTTTTTGTCAAGTCTGTTGTTCAACAATTTTTGTGCTATTTCAACAATTTATATAGCAAAACGTTCAACTCCTTCAAGACATTCCAGCTATGATTTTTTATACTTCAGATATTAATATTTTTCTAGACATTCAGTTTTTTTCTGCCATGTTTTTCTTATTGAAAATGAATGGAGCTGTTTTTCAACATCCTTCAAACTTTCAAAATGTTCATACATTTTTTTTTTTTACGTTTTGTTCTGGTTGTAATTTTTTTAGCTTCTTTGTGCTGATTTCAGCTTTTTTTCAGCTTCTATTTAGCTGACTTTAGCTTTTTTCTGCTTTTTAGCTATCATTCTGACATTTTCTGTTATTCTTCTGCAAATTTAAACTTTTTATGCTTCCTTTAGCTGCTTTTTACTAATTTCAGCTGTTTTTAAATTTCGCCGTGTTTTAAATATATCTAACTTCAGCTAAATTCATCTTTTTGTGATAATTTCAGCTTCTTACTGCTTAATGCAGCAAAGAAGTTCTCTTTCTGTTTCTTTGTGCTAATTTTAAGCTAGTTTAATCTTTTTTAGCTATTCAGCAAAAATCTTTCAGCATTAAGAATTTACACTGCATTTTCACAGGAAATGTAAATTCTCTAGTTTCTATTGATTTATGACTATTATTGATAATTTATTGTATGATGGTGAAAATGTGCTGAAACGGTTTTTTAAAATGTGAAGCTGATTTCTAAAAGTTAAGTTATTTTGTTTGGCGGTTCTTCACCACGATGGGCTTCCAACCCAAACTGTGGAACCAGTGAAGTGACTCGCAGTTTGAAACTTGGATTTAAAATCATCACTTTTCCATGAGTTTACTGGTTATTTTTCTTCTTGTAAAAAAACTAAGTTTATCCCCTTATCTTTCTTAAGCAGTTGGTAAAACTGTTTAATATTGTAGAATAAAAAAAGAACAGGTGGTGTACCAGTTTGGGACAGGAGAGGAATGTTAGAGACTCGACTTGGCTGCAGAGCTGGAATAAGATTTTTCAGCCCAAGACGAACTTGGAGCTCTGTTGTGAAATCCAATATGCCCTGACTTCAGTCAGACTGGAAGGGTTCAAGCTTTCTGATTACGTTTTCTTTTAACAACCAGACTATTCCTTTAATACCAAAGAAGAGGCAGAGGAGTTTTAATAGCTGGCAACTGTGGGAAAACCTCCTTAAATGACTTTTCATCCTGGAAAACTTAAACTGCAAGCATCTTATGAGAAGCAGCATTTACCTGATGACATCATTAACTCTTTAATGCTATGTAAAAATCTCTAAAAAACTATCATAGAAATCACATATTTGATCCCAAATGTTAGAACCAACTTTCTACCTGCAGAGAAGGTGAGTGGTGAGTTTACCAGAGTAAAGCTGGATTCAGACAGAGCTGCCAGCTGGATCCAGAGGCCTGAGAACAGTAGTCTGATTGTTTGTCTGGGCTGCATATTTTTATTCTCCTCTGGTTTTACAATAAATAAAGCACCATTAGATATTCCATCAGGTCAAACAATCACTGTTTGTTTGCAGAAACAGTCACACGTATGAAACATTAAACTCACTTGTGTTTTATTGGTGAGTTTGTTAGAAGTTACAGCAAAATAAACATGTTCTGAATAAAAATGTATTTTTTAAAGTGTTCAATGTTTGGATCCTGTTGTTCTGATGTTAGTCTGGTTTTGTTATCCATGCACACACAGTATGTCTTCATCACCTTGGTACCACCTGCTGGTCTGTCCCCTTCTACTGGTTTTTGTTGATCAGTGCCTGATCTGTGTTCTCCATCAAAGGTAGCCTGTCTTTATTTTGTCCCTTTCTTTTCTGCTGGATGTCAAGTTCAGTTTTTGAATTCCACCTCCATATTCTACCACTTGGAGGAAACCCAGACCTCCCTCTTCCCAGCGACACTCCCCTGCTCCTCCTAGGGGATCCCAAGATTTCGCAGGCAAAAGAAAATCCCTAAAGCGAGTTCTGGGTCTGCCTTGGGAGATCTTCCCAGCGGGACATGCCTGGAAAATCTCCAAAGGGAGTAATCCAGGAGGCGTCCTGATCAGAGCCAACTTAGCCTCATCCGATCTCTAGGACTGGGTCCAGGTACTCTAGAGAGGATGCTCATTTTAGCCATGATCATGAGCCAAACCTCATGACCACAGGTGATGGTTGGAACATGGACATTTCAGTACATCTGGAGCTTTGCTTTCACCACGACTTACCAAAACAACACCTTCATTACTAAGGGTGTATTCACACCGCTTTAAACGGACCAGAGTTTGTTTCCCCCGTTGGTCCGGACCTTTTATGCAGTATGTGAATACACTCGTGAACCCTGGTGCAGATCAAACAACTGACCAAGACCACTTCACATGCGCCTTTTTGGACTTCATGGCCACCATTGTTGATAAAAATCCATCCTTCAGTGTAGCTGTCGCTAATACTGCGCTACAAACCGCATGCAAACCAAACTAAACAAAAAAAGTCCACCTTTCGTATGGACCAAACAAGTGGACCAAAAGACTTTCCTGGTGTGAAAACACCCTAAATATGAGACTCTAATCCATCGATCCATCGCCCCGCTTCGTCCTACCATCACTCAGAAACATCTGAGGCAAAAACTCCCTCCAGACCCAGTTTTTAGATTCTCTGCTTGTCTGCTTGATTAACATGACCATAATTAAAATCCTCATTGTCCTCTATTTAGAATCTCCATGAGTTTTATTATTACAGCAGACAGAAATGAGGAACGATTGAAAAAAAAAAAACCATCAAATGAATTGCGAAATACTGCAAAGATGCAATAAATGTGATGCAAGAAAGTCTTGTTTTTCTATAAAAGAGAAAAATATCCTGCAACTCCCCAGTAAAGTTGGATTGATAAGACACTAAAAAGACCTGATGGGGAAATAAACTCTTTATAAAACCTGAGTTCTGGTTTCATTACACTGTAAATAACACAACATTGTTTGTGGAGGATATTCAGGATGGAGTAAGGTAAGGATTAGAGCCATAGAGAGGTGAGCTCTAATCTAATCTAATCTGAGAGCTTCTTTGTTCTGATTCCTCAGCTTATTACCTACACCTGACCTGAGTGTTGATTTGAAAGGAAAGCATGTTGAAATACTTCCCTGGTCATGAGATCAAACAATATTAGTCATCAACTTATCTTCCCTTAAATCTGCCTGATCGGTTCAGCATTAAACAAATTACCTTATGTCACAGAAAATATTGCAATCCTGCTGTTACATAATCTCTTTTCATACGCCTGGTTGCTTTACCCGCAGACAAAACATAGAACCGATACGTTACAAATGATTTCTTATGTTTTTGTTTTTGGAAGGAGGTTGTGAACTTGATCCCTCACTGAAATCTGTCTGGACCTGCTGTTGGAAGCATGCAGAGTCTGAGGCCTTGGACTAAAGTTCCTCCCTCGTTTCTCACATCTTCATTTACGTTTCCATACAAAGCAGAAAACTCTGACAGCCTGTCCTGGTGCTGACATGTGAGCCGCTGACGATTCCCAGGGATCCACATCTGCGTACTCTTCTCTTTAAATATCTCTTTACAGCATTTGTTTTGTTTTGTTTTGTTTTTTTCTGAATCTGCAGAAGAAATTTTAAAAGTGCCACTGAGCCTGAGATCTCCAGACTGAGTTTCTCGAGAACTGTCTGAAAATTTACTGAAAAGTCACAGTTTCTCAGGGAATAGTTTGCTGGAAAGTGTAATAATCTTAGTTTTCTTACTTTTTGAGTCTACTTTAGTCTTGATGTGTTTCAGACGCAGAACTGAACCCTCAAACATTCTGGTTTTAATCACACATCAGGAAATCCTCACGTCCCAAACTGTTTTTGCTGCTTTTAAGCCTCAGTGGACTTGCAGTGAAAAAAAGCAGCTGGTGACGAACCTCAGACAAAAAGGAGGAGCTATAAATTCAAGACTGAGCAACAACTCAGACCAGACGCCTGAACACCCAGAGAGTGTGGAACACCCAGCAGAAACAGGACAGAAACCTGGACTTTCTTCTTTAAGAGCAGCTGTTCTCACACAAGAAAGAGGAAGTTGGAAAGTTTAAAAAGGCAAAAAGGAAAGGATTTTTTTTGTTTTGTTTGATGGGTAAAGTTGGAAGTATTTTTTTATTAATTTTTTTGTTGGAAAATGTTCATTCAAATGATCAATACGAGCGCATCTTCTCAACCAATCGAAGACTGTAATGTCACAAACGAAGCGCTCTATAAGTTCTATGCAGCTGTCCTGATTGTGATTTTCATCTTGGCTTTGCCTTTGAACGCATCGGTGCTCCATCTCTTTATCTTCAAGCTCAAGTTCTGGAAGTCCAACACCAACAACGTCTTCCTTTTCAACATGGTGCTGGCAGACATTCTCCTGATCTTCTGTTTGCCCATCAAGGCCCACAGCTTCATCTCAGGAGAGAGGAGGAGCGACAACGATACCGTCTGCAAAGCCATGCTCTTCATGCTGTTTTTGAACCGGGGAGCCAGCATCGCCTTCCTCACCGTGGTTTCCATCGACAGGTACTTTAACGTGGTGCAGCCCGGGCGGAAGAATCTCCTGAAGAAGTCTCTGCACATCTCCATCCTCATCTGGCTCTTCCTCCTGCCGCTCACCGTTCCCACCATGCTCAAGACGTTCGAGTGCTGCAACAGCCACAAAAGCGAAGCGGGGGAAGACTTAAAAAAGGAGGACACTTTGATTAAGGTAAAAACAAGAATTCATCACAGGTCATTCAAACGGAAATGAAGAAATGAATCAGTTCACTTGTTCAGGGGTTTTAGAAAAACCTGGTTATCTGATGAGGAACAGAAGAACGTTTGTTTTTAAAGTTGTTTTTGAGAACAAAAACAAAGCTCTGCTGAAGTTAAGACTCCTCAGGGGGATGTAAACTTGTGGTTTATTAACTGGGGAAGCTGGGGCACAAAGTCTTTATTTGTAAAACTTGGAGAATAAAAATGCAGGAAGTTGATGAGATATAAAGGTGCCAGCAACTTAAATCAATCATAAAGTGCTCTGAAAACCAGTGAAGTCAGGCATATCTGCAAAACCCACTTTAGCTTTTAAATACATTTTGTTGTGGACTTGGAGTCTCTAGGAGGCAGAAAAGTTGAATTTAGTCTCTCCTGGTGCTGCAAACAGATATTCTTTATATTCTGTTTGAGTCAGATTTTTCAACCCATTCAGTTTTTTCCATTTTCTGACATTTTCTAAACTATTACGTAAAATTATTTGCGACAAAACTTCTAAATAAGGTGAGGACTTTCCAACTACGATTTGGTGGTCTTCATTCTCCTCTGGCTCTGGGTCAGACTCTGGCTCCAACATGTACATCTGGATGGACAAGTTCTCCCTTGTTCACATCTTTTAATTCATTTGTAAATAAAACGTTTCTGTGCAGCTATATAGTCGTAAACCCCTCTATCAAACTAGAATGAAACGCTCTGGAAGCTGGAGGGGGTGGGGGGCGAAGTACCTCATTTTGGTTTAAAGAGACAGCTTCAAAACGAGACACACCTCAGAAAAGGGTGTGTGAAAGACGGGCTTGTGGACTTAAATCAGCCGTGTTTCCATCAATGATTTTTTTATGCGCATTTTGAAGTATCGCATTTGAAAAGGTGGATGGAAACGGCAGAATTTGCAAAAACTTCCTGATTTTCGCAAAAAATTTTTTTACGGTCGCTTGAGGTAGTTTTTGCATTTTCCAAAAAAAGAGTTAATGCACTAAAGGGGAGATGCAAACACATTGGCTGAATATGTTTTGACGTAATGAAAATTTACCTCGATCAGCTGTTCCTGCTGTCCAATAATTGTAGCAGCTGCAGCTGGACCCTCCTCCCACTGTCAGCATCTTCATGGATATTCTCTTAACATGAAGAGAATTACATTTCTTATTCTATGTCTCCAGACAGCAGTAACATCACCAACACTAGTTGATATGACTGAATAATTACAACTTTCCTGATAGTAGCGACACGTTCCTGATAACTTCTCTCCATTGTCCTGAGATGTGTCCCTGTGAGTTTACTTCCTGTTTTCTACAGCCGTGCGTAACGTCAACGTCTGATGTAATTACACTTTGTGTAGACTGGTTGATTCACTCAAAACCAGTAGATGGAAACACATCTGATTCAAACAGGACTAATAAGGAGGAAGTCAGATTTACACTCTATATAGACCCCAACTGAAGGATTTAAATGTGAAAAGGAATCATAGGTCTCCTTTAACGGTAAGACGACAGGCTGCAGAAAATGATCAGAACCAGTGTGATGATTTACAATAAATTAGGAATGATCTGATATCGGGAGTTTTATTGGACCTGATCTAAAAGAAATTTTAAGGTTTATTGCATTTTATTTTTAAGGTTTCTCCTCTACAGCTCATTTTTTATGTGTTTGGGTTGAGCCTCTGATGCTTATCCAAGTGCCTAAAAATGACCATTTCTCTTTCTGACGTCAGGATGTGGTGGACAGCACAAGAGAGGTGATTTTCTTCAGCCAGATCATCATCCCCTTCATCATCCTGGTGTACTGCACGGTGCGCATCATCAACCGGCTCAGGAGGAAAACCATCGGCAACAGGACCAAACTGAGGAGAGCCATTTTCCTGGTGACCATCGTCATGGTGGTCTTCTCCCTCTGCTTCCTGCCCTGCACCATAGCCAGGATGGTCCTGCTGATCGTTCGGGTCCAGGAGTTGGGAGCAAACGTTCAGTTAAACGCAGCCGCGGCCTTCGACGGCCTCATGGTCCTCTCCTACATGGACTGTCTGCTGGATCCACTCATTTACTGCTTCTGCAGCACTAAGTTTAAGGCGCTTTACCTCTCCAGTTATTTCTCCTGCTTTCTGAAAGGAACCCCAGCGCAGATCAGCAGCTCTACAGGAACTCCATCACAACCTGCTCGCAACAAAGTCATTTAATAAATGATTTTAAGCTGAATAAAGTCACTGCTGCTCACTTAAAGACAGTTTTTGATAAAACCATAGACTGATGTGCTGCAGAAATGGATTTATTTAGTAAAAGAGACTCTGATTATATTAGTTATTTAAATAAGAAGAGCTAATGTGGGTATAATTGTAAATATCTAGCACTGCCAGAATTTATCAGGAATGAAAATATTTTGTAATTTATTTTGAAATAAAGTATGAGTACTTGTTTATGGATCACGTCTGTAAAGTTTACACATCTGTTTATTTTTGTCTTGGACTGTGAGATGAGTTTACTTTCTGCAACACAAATCTTTTGCTTTCAGTCACAAATCTGAGACGGTGCACTAGAATTCAATTCTTTATATAAAGTGTTTTCAAACCAAGGTCACTGAGTGTGTCACATCAGGGGTGGAGTCAGAGGGGTAGCAGGTGCCATCCCTGGCATGAATGGCCACCCCAGGTGCCACCCCCCAAATACTTGACAAGTGGGTGGGGGTCATTGACTTTGTATTTGCATTTAGAATTTGTTAAAGATTGTTCTTTTATATTACTGTACAATATAAAATTTTAGCTGTGTATGTTCAAAAATGGCTGAATTAAGCCCTTTGTAAAATTAGCATTAGTGGTTAGCTTAAATTGGGATTAGCATCAGTAATCAGCATATCGCTACTTGTCTCAACAAGTCTAAAATAGCTGGATCAAAGCCTTGTAAAGCTAGCTGTGGAGGCCATCTTGAATTGTTGATTAATTGGTAAAAAGTGTTTTCAGCAACTTCTACACTAATCTTCAGCTTTGTGTGTTTAAAAATGGCTGAATAATAAATTGTGACTAACATCCAGCATATTTTTTATTATTCTTAGCTACGATCAATATTTCTGAAAACAGCTGAATTATTTGGAATTAGCTGTGGCAGCCATCTTGAAAGTGGTCACCACTTCCAAAAACATCTAGCTCTGCACCTGCTTCACATAAAGGGAAACAGGCAATTAATATAAATAATAATATAAAATACAAAGTCAGACTCAGACTTTTAGCTGATGATGGAGTAGTTGGTGGAGGATAATCTGGTATTTCGCAACGCCAAATACCTGTGCCAATACCTGCCCCAGCTAAAATCTGATTGGCCCCCTGTAGTGCCCCTGACCTGTCCCTCATCTGTCCAGGGCGATAAAGATGGATGCAGTTCCATGTTCAAACACTAGAGGCGCTAAAGAGTCAA
Organism: Cynodonichthys magdalenae; assembly: GCA_031762555.1. Lineage (NCBI taxonomy): Eukaryota > Metazoa > Chordata > Actinopteri > Cyprinodontiformes > Rivulidae > Cynodonichthys > Cynodonichthys magdalenae. Next base: position 19,610,400 of record JARVJO010000039.1, read on the forward strand.
ATAGGAAAGACCAGCATGAATCAAGCTTACAGAGTTTTCTCCTCTTCTTAAGAAGATTTGAACAATCCTGCAGAAAAATTCATCACACTTTGGTTCTGATCATCTTCTGCAGCCTGTCGTCTCACTGTTAAAGGGGACATATGATGCTTTTAGGTCCTTTTTCACATTTCAATCGTTCAGTTGGGGTCTTTATAAAGTGGAACTACAAAACTTTGGTCTGAATTCCTCCTTATTGTAACTCCACAAGCCCCGCCCCCTTTGTAATTGATAAGTCCAGACCTTATTTAGAAGATCATTCACAAATAATTTGCAAATAATTTGACATAATAGTTCATTAAACATCATAGAAAATAGAGAAAACTGAAAAAATCTGACCCAAACAGAATATAAAAATATCTTCGCAGCACCAGGAGAGACTAAATTCATTTTTTCTGCCTCCTGGAGTCTCCAAGTCCACAACAAAATGTATTTAATGGCTAAAAAAGTGGATTTTGCATCATGTCCCCTTTAAGGTCAAGAAAACTGTTACTTATACTTTTTCTTTTACTATCGTCATCATTTTGCTGGAGCAGATGTAAAAACAACTGTATTTTCAAACAACCAGCTTTTACTTGTTTAAATAAAAGTAAATAAATAAAAACACTTTACAAACACAAGTTCTGACCAATCGCACAAAACGTAGCCTGCCAGAAACCAGTTCTAACTGTGGACCACGCCCAAGACGCGTGAAGAAAAAGATGCAGTTTTCAACGCGGATCCAGTTCAGTGACACACAGCTTTGAGACTCATAAACTAGACTTTAAAAATAAAAACAATTAAATTAGTTGAATTGTTTTGGTTTCTACATCCCCAAATGATAAAACAAGATGCTTTGTGACAATTTCAGAAAAGCTTTGTGTCTAAAACTACTGTAGTAGGAGTTTGTAAAAAAATATCAGCAGGGGGAGTCATAATAACAGGTTGTAATAAGTATAGATTCTTGTGTTATTCTGACCTGGATGTGAAATTTACAGAGATTTCTCTCTCCACAGTGGGAACTTTTTCTAGTTTCCAGCTTTAATATGAACTAAGTGACAAAATCTCCAAAATGTAAAAGTTTCCTGTATTACAGTATAAACCGTGACACATAACTAGACGTGTGACTGAATGAGTCACCTGAATAAATCAGTTTAATGACATTATGTAAAGTAACAAAGGTGAAACGGAGGAATAATGAGTGTTTAATCAGGCTGTGTTCCGTTTATCTCAAACTGAAATATGTTTTGTTGAATAATGACTCACGCTGACACCACGGATCATTAGTGTCACAATAAAAATTAAACCATGACAATATACTGAGACTAATAATAATAAGAGAAATATTAAAATGTTTCCTGAGTTGCACTTTAAACCTCGGGGTCAACAGTTCTGACCCGTTGTCTGACCCTCAGAGTCTATATTTACAGGAAGTCTCAGAATACACAGCCTCCATCTAACCTAACCCTAACCACAAACCAGTGTTGTATAAAGTACCACAAAGTGATACTTGAGTAAAAGTACAAGTATCTTACCAAAAACTTACTTT
>JARVJO010000039.1:19619865-19634627 GCA_031762555.1 Cynodonichthys magdalenae
AACAAATGTTCAAAATTAATTCCACTAAATTACAAGTTAAGAAGTGCATGGAAATAGCTCTTTTTTGTATCGAAAAATATCGAACCGTGAGACAAAAGTATCGAACCGAACCGAATCGTGAATTTTCTGTAACGTTGCACCCCTAGTATTTTCCTACTTTTAGGAAACTGCTTCAATAAAACTGTTCCTTAGGTGAGATGACATTTATCTCCAGAGTGAGTCAAATGTTTAATAAAATGAGATCCAACCAGTAAAGTGATTCCTTCCACAACCTGGTTATCTGAAATTCTTTAAACTAAAAACAAAAATCCCAACATCTGCTTATAAACAAGAGGAGCGCAGGGTTTAGTTATAATCATAGGTATGTTAAAAGTAAAACAAAAACCATTATTAACTAAATTAGATGAAGACTATTAGTCTCTAAATAATTACAGATGTGTATAAGAGTGCCTTAGCTTGGTTAAATACGTGTAAAAATAACATTCTACCCAGTTGAAAAGGAGAAAATATTATAATGACAGGAACAAACAGTGTTTTATCAGATTTGGGTTTTGGAGGTATTTTATGAACATTTTATCACCTCTCATGTCGGCTTGTTTTAACTACATGTTAAAAATGGGTAAAAAGACAGAAGCGTCCAGTTGTACATTCATTTTTAACTATTTACTCAATCTGAGTGACAAATTTGTCACATTTGTCAGGTTGGAAGTAAAGGTTTGTACATTTTTTTTAGATTATTTTAATTGTTTTAACCTTTATCTAACCAAGTTAGTCAGCGACGAACAAATTTTCAGCGTATTACAGACAGCCAGAGTGCCAGACTTGGTCAATTATTCATGCGTTTTGCACACAGTGCTTCAGTCGGCGTCGTTCCACCGCCAAAGACCCATTTCCCCACCGGTTCCGTTTCGTTTTTCCCTTCAACCGCTGCTGTTCCAAGAAATAAGGCTAAAAAGGAAAGATTTGGATCTTTTCTGTGTCGTTTTGTCCCTCGCAGCAGAGAAACATCCTGAAGGCTGAGTTCAAAAGTTTCCCACGTGTTCAGGAGGAAAATAAAAGCAAATTGTGGCTGATTTGTCATCGTGTACATATCAATACATTTTTATTCTTTTTATACCTTTTAGTTTACAAAAACCCAACAGTTTGACATAGAAGAAGCTGGACTTTTATTTTGTAGTCCAAGATTTCCTGTTAAATTTAAAGGGGATGTATATGTTAAATCGACTTTTTTAGCCAATAAATACATCTTGTTGTGGACTTGGAGTCTGTTGGAGTTCGGAAAAGTTGAATTTAGTCTCTCCCTGTGCTGACTAGAGATCTTTATATTCTGTTTGGGTCATACTGTATTTTCCAACCTGTTCAGTTTTCTCTATTTTCTGTAATGTTTTCTGAACTATTACATCAAATGATTTGAAACTGAACTTCTAAATAAGGTCTGGACTTACCACTACAGTTTGGTGGTCTTCATTCTCCTTTGGTTCTGGGTCAGACTCTGGCTCCAACATGTAAGGCTGGATGGACAAGTTGACCTCTTTTAATTCATTTGTAAATAAAAAGTTTCTGCACAGCTATATAGTAGTAAACCCCTCTATTAAATTGGAATGGACCGGTCTGGAAGCAGGAGAGGGGTGGGGTGTGAAGCGCTTCTTTTGGATTTAAAGAGACAGCCTCAAAATTAGTTGAGACACACCCCAGAAAAGGGGCGGGGCTTGTTAAGTTACAATAAGGAGGAATTCAGACCAAAACATTGCAGTTCCACTTTATGAAGACCCCAACTGAAGGATTTGAATGTGAAAAAAAAGGATTTAAAAGCAGGATATGTTTGTGGCTCTAAGCTTTAAACTGCATAAGATTTATTCAGCTGAACTCAGATTACTATTAATCTCACTCTCCTCCTTCCTGAGGGTCATTAGGGTTTTTAGGATGTTCTGAGTACCAAACAGAGGAATTACAGAGGAAATCTAAACATCCAACATTTCCTTTGGTTTGTCAAATATTTCTGACTAAAGCTTCATTCACTCAGATGGTTTTCTAAGTTTGGTCATTTCTCTTTTGGTTTTAGGTTCAAATTCTGGAAGAACAACAGTGTCTTCCTGTTCAACATAGTGGTGGCTGATTTCCTGCTGGTGGCCTGTCTTCCCTTTAAGATCCATCACTACCAGCACAACCTGCGGCACAGCAACAACAATGCGGTCTGTAAGACCATGTTCTTCATGCTGATCCTCAACCGAGGAGCCAGTATCGCCTTCCTCGTCACCCTGTCCCTCGATCGCTACTTCAGCGTCGTCCATCTCGGAAGGAAAAACTGCGTCAGGATGTTTAAGAAGTCTCCGCAGATCTCCTTGGTCATATGGCTCCTCCTGCTGCCCCTCACCATCCCCACTATGGTCAACACCTTCGAGTGCTGCAACAGCCACGGCCGACGGGTGGAGACGTTCCTGCACGATGTGACGGACACCTTCAGAGAGGTTTGTTTTCACAGTCACCCATGCTGCAGGACGGTTTCGAGTGGGACAAAACGTGGAAAGGTTCAGGAGGTGTGAAGGCTTCTTATTTACAAAAACACACCACCTTTCCACAAAGCAGCCATCGAAGTTATTTTTAAATCTAATGGTAAATCTCTTCTCTGGGCACATCTCAGCTTTACTTGTTTGTTATTCTTGATAGACTTCGATTCAAAAGGAAATGAGATGCATGTTCTATAACACAGATGGACAATCCTGGTCCTCAAGAACCACCACCCGGCATGTTTGACTCGTTTCTCTGCTCCAACACACCTGATTCAGTCGTTGAATTACCTCACTCATTCATTCAAATCAGGTGTGTTGGAGCAGAGAAACAAGTCAAACATGCAGGGTAGTGGGTCTTGAGGACCAGGATTGTCCATCATTGCTCTATAAGAATGTGGTCCAAAACCAAAAGAAGAAAACTGAAAATCAAACTGGTCACTTTGCTGCCATCAAACCAATAAAAGTTTGTCTTATTTTCCAGATCATCTTCTTCACACAGATCATCATCCCCTTCTTCATCCTGGTCTACTGCACCGTTCACATTGTGAACAGGCTGAAGAAGAAGACGGTCGGGGAGAAGACCAAGCTCAGGAAAGCTGTGTTTGCCGTCATGTCCGTGGTCGTGGTCTTCTCGGTCTGCTTCCTCCCGTGCACGCTGGCCCGAGCGGCGCTGCTGGGAGTGCGGCTGAACAACTGGGAGGACACGGAGCTCACGGTGGTGCAGGTCTACGACGGCCTCATGGTCCTGTCTTACGCCGACTGCCTGCTTGACCCTCTGGTGTACTGCTTCTGCCACTCGGGCTTTAAAAACGCTTACATCAGCACTTTCTGTCCCAAAGCTCTGCAGAAGGGGCCGCTGAAGCCGGACTCCAGCGTGGCTGCACCAGCGACGCTGACCACAACTGGAACCTCTGCAGCTAAAACCATTTCTTTGCCAATATTAGAAAAATGATTGTTACTCGTAGATTTAACAAAGCATATAATCACTGTTAGACCTGAACAGGTGCTTTTATTAACAATAAAACCAGATCTGATCACATGGACAAAGCTTTTAAAGCAAACAGTTGGTGAACTAAACCAAAAATTGCTGAAATGTAGCTTCAAATACAAACATTTGACTTGTTAAAATGTTTTTTGTACTTTGTGTGAAAACATAATTTTTGCTCAGTAAAAAGAGATTAGTATCTCATCAGTAAATCTGTTACCTCTTCCTGTTAATGTACATACGTGACATGGAAAAAGGTTGCTCAACTCAGAACACTTCAGCCACCAGAGAGGGTGTGCAGGACGTGTGAGTGGACCGCGGCCTCAAACTTGGATGTTCTGATCTTCATCCTGGCTGCAAAGCTGCAGACCATGACACACCAACAGCATCACATCAACTGCATGCAAACAGTGAATACGACATGATTTATAAAGTAAATAAGGTTAAATAAACATACATGAGAGCATTTCTATTTTATTTTTTATTTGTAGAACAAGTGGGAAGAAGCTGAAGATTTTATTTTATACAGTATGTTGGTGCTTCATTTACAAGAAAGTATTCTTGATGATGATGCTGATTTGCATCATTTTAAAAACTTTTGACTTTGTGCAACAGGAAATGATTTTGCTGAGAGTAAATATTGTCCGTTAGCAGGACCTAAAAGCAGCTGGTCCTGTTTGAGTGGAGGTTAAACCTCAGCGTACTGACGTGTCTCCTTGTGTTGACACAGATTTCTACACCTGTGGTGTCTCTCAGGTTGTTGCTTTTGTTTATCGGTGTACCCTGCATGTGTCAAACACCTCAAAAAAGTACTTTTTTTTGATAAAAAACTAAAAAATATATGTGAATGCTTTATTATGCTGTTTTTGATTTTGTTAATCCTGATGGATTGTTTGTACGTCTGGAGCTCTGTGTTTATTTCTGCTGTAAATACAACATTCAAGACCAAATCTGGGAGTTTTCTCTTTCGGAGCCATTAAAAACTTTTCTGCAAACACAAACTAAAAGAAACACTTCCTAATGAGGTCGTCCCTGCAACATTCAAATACTGACATTAAGAACTGAGGCTCAATTCTCCACCCATTTAAAGCTTTCTTTTTTAAAAATAAGGAGTTTTTAGAATTCTGTGGTCCACTGGGTATAATATATGTTGATGTACAGAAGAGGAGGTGGCTGTCAAGTTCAGGCCTGCAGCTTTTAACTGTAACATCTCTGCAACCAGAAAGACTGACAACAGGAATGTGTAAAAACAAAAAAACATTATTATTGCCTGATTTTATTTTGAGCATCTTCTGCAGGAGATCTGTTCTGTTAAGGTTGAAATCATTTTTAAAAATAACAAAAAGTTTTTTTCTTTTTACAGAAATAACTTTTTGTTTTTTTCTCTGAATGCAACTTAAAGCCAAAAACTTTAGAAGAGCTCATAGTTTCTGCTTCTCTTATACCTGACCAACTCAAATAACTGATCTGGACTAAAAGAAATCTGAGACTAAATCAGGCTGTTTGAACATAGGAGATAGATTATAATATTACAGCCATCTAATGGCTAAATAACCAGTCAGCAAGATAAAATTATTTCTGTCATGAAATAAAATCATTTGAGATTAATTATGCAGGAGTTTGCTTACAGTGGTGTTCCACCCAAATCAACTTGTGTTCCAGTATAAGTAGTGTTTATGAAGTCCTCTGTGGATTAGTTTTTACTTTTTAGTATTCCATCTTTAACCTGTTCAATAAGGATAATCTGATCTGTTTTATTTTGAAGTAATGAATTAAAAAGCAGCTTAAATGTGTCATTTATCTATAAATATGTTCGAAAACAAACAAACAAAAGTACCGCCATCAGTACATCATCCCCCGTTAGTAAACACAATCCAGAGTGTCCTTACATAATCCTGATTATACTGCCTGTTAGGTGCAGACATGACTGCAGAGGGGTCAAAGGTCAATGTAACTGATAATGACGTCGTTGGAGGGGTAAATGAGCAGTTCAATTAACGAAGATGAAAGAAAATAAAAGTGCACAAAGGGAACAAAGAGTTGTGAAGCTCACAAAAGGTCACAGAAGTCACCTGTGACCTTGACCTTTGACCTCAAAATCAAGAAGAATCATCCCTGATCCAGGAAGTGTCTGGCTGTGCAGCTTGACTTCAATTAAAAACAATTATTAGTTTGGAGATTGGACAAGACAGATGGTGACATCCCATATCTCCTTTTTTAGGCGTGTCATATTAAAATGCAACTAAAACTACACTTTTATACCAGATTATAGAGAATTTAGGTGGCAAACCTCAAACCTCTGTATAAAATAAAATCATCCACAAAATGAAAAACATTTTTAAGGCTAAAAAAGTGACTTTAACCTTTAAAATTAACTGATAGGTTTAATAAAACTTTAAACCTTTCTATTACAAAATTCTGCCTTTATTGCTTTTATTTTGTTCTTTACATTGTAGTTCTGATTCAAGTAATGCATTTTTTTAACTTTACATATATTGTCATAATTTACAAAAATGTTTTATTGGTATTTATTTTTAAATAAATTGTAACTACTTTTAAACTTTCACTTCACCTTATAAATCACAAGAATCATATTTTCTGGACATCTTTTTTGAAACAAATGATGTTTTTCATGTTATTTTATTAACACCCTGTTAATATTGTTGAGCTAAATGCTTACTAAGTTTTAGCTGATTTAGATTTTGGATTCTGTGTATTGATAATAAAAGACCTCAGGGTGGCAGTGTTGCCAAACCCTCAAACCAGAGAGAAAAACTCGCTTAAAGGTTGAGAGGAAGAAACCTGAGTCAATGTCAACTGTCTCTAATTCAGACAATTTTACAGACAGTGAGCTAAAATAAAATAATAGTAGCAGAGAGTCATTCACAACACATTATATTTGATTAAATTGCACATTTTTTTAAGGTTGAACAATATGTTAGAATGATACTCGGGTGGGTGACAAACATTCGTTCATTATTATGGGTTTAACTTAAAAAGTCTGTGTTGTGAATATCCTTCAAATACAACAATTCAAAGAAACCATTTTTACACATGATTTTACCCACTTATTTTTTTTTGTAACTGGCATGTTTTCTTTTAAACTTGGCTTAGCTAAAGTGAAACAGGAAGCGACATCAAAGGGGAACTCTTTAAGAAAAGTTCTGTTTATTAAAACTATATTACTTGAAGTCTGACTCTTCATCTGTCTGATAGACTTAAAATAATCTAAAGAAACATCAGATTCTTCTCTACAGTCTGTGTTGTTAGTTATTGAAGAAACGCTCTGTGTACATTCTGTCATTCCCCTTTGACATCACTTCCTGTTACTTCCCATCCAAATACCTCAACAACTGTTCATCTCAGCAATGTAAAATTTATTTTGCAATATGTTATTCATGTTATCTTTCCAAAAAATCATTAAGATTTATTACAACGTTTGATGTCATGGGCACTTTAAAGTTTTAAAGTGTGGTTGGTTTATTCTGAACTACAAACAAGATCATGTATAAAGTGGTCCAGCTGGATTTAGATTGTTTTTCTTTTAGGAATAAAATAAAAAAATCAGCTCGTGGCATCCTTGTTCATCATCTTATAGATTGTCCTGAAAAATGATAAACAGCTTTTAAACTTCATCAATTATCAATTATATTTTTGTTGAATTTAGTGTTCTTATAATCTAATTTCTAGATTTAGATTACAAGAGCTGAAAATATTGAATATATTTGAATATAGTCTCTGATATTTATGCTCAGTTCCAAAAATAGTGGTCAGATTTAGTTTCCAAAAGACGATGGGATCTGTGGTCCAGCATCATGGAGGAGATCCAAACCCAGCAGAGATCCAACATGGCGCTTTGCCATTTCCAAAGAGACTCATCTCTTCCTCCTTTAGCTGCATGTGATGCTGATGCCAAGCTTTGGAGGACCTGGCACTGAATACGCTATGCTCCTGCTGGTGCATGTGTGTGCGTGTGTTAAAAAAACACACACATGCTCAGAGATTAAGAACGATGACAGATGAGGCCCGGGTTGGAACGTGGCTTTAGGCAAAGATCAGAGGAAAGAGGTCATCCAAAGAGAAAAAACTGCTCCGAAACACTAAAATAAATCAAATGTAAACACAGTGAAGCTAGAACTACAAAATATTGAGGTTTTTTTTTTCTTTGGCTTTATTTTTAAATTTAAGACACTTGGAAGTCAGAAAAAATGGAAAACATTAATGTCTTTAACAAAGAAGTCCAGTTATTGATTTTTACATGAGCCCATATTCCAACAAAAGTTGCATCAGTTTCAAAGTAAAACTTTTTTTAAAAAGAAAACATATTAATTTAAACCAAAAACAGCTGATAAAACAGATTCATGAAGAAATTTTTGAAGAATTTTAGCTAATATGATGTTTAAGCATTCTAATGATTTTTATTTTTTTTATATAACAATATATAAAAACAATTCTGCAGATGTGTAGAACAATGGCCGTAATTTTATTTCATGTGTTAAAAAGAATTAGCATTAGCAGACAGGTGATGCGAGTGCTGAGAAGAACCAGAACTGGTTCTTCTTTTAGACCTTCTCTTTGAGTCCTACAGGACAGGTAACCCCTGTCCCTCCCAGTCCACAGTACCCATCTGGGTTTTTACTCAGGTACTGCTGGTGGTAGTCCTCAGCGTAGTAGAACGGTTTGGCTTCAGTGATTTCTGTGGTAATTGGGCCGAAACCTTCTTCTGTCAGGACCTGAAAATAGCAGCAAAAAGGATCCAGATGACTCAGTGTTCATTTTTTTTATTTTAACCTTGGTTGTTTTGCCTGTTTCAGCTTCATAAATAAACTTTAATAAGCCCTCTGGCCTTTAATAAAAAAAAAGAAAGAAATACCAGAAATGATGGTTAACATTCATGTGATATCATCAGCACCATCAAGTTCTGGTCCTGGAGGGTCTCTATGGCTGTGTCCAAATTCAGGGGCTGAGTCCTTCCAAGGACCCGGTCTAGGTGTGCCGGGTCCTTGGTTGACTGCAAAGACCGGAAAAAGGGGCTTTGAATTTGGACGGTCTAGTCTTCTGTTTTATTGCTGGGTTGAAGTCATGTGACCCGGAGGTGTGAATGTCAGATGTGGGGCAGGAAGTGATTTACTCCGGTTCAACACAGAGAAATTGATCACTATGAGTACACTAATGCTCTAAATGTTCTGGTGCAGACGAGATATCGGCTCTGATTCATATTGACTTAATAAAAAGACTCGTCACATAATCTGGAGATTTTACCCACGTCGAGGCGGTGCTGCAGGTGCTGCAGACCTCATATTCTACTACGAGCCAGATGAAAGCTTTCAAAGCCTCGAAGCTACAAATATTTAGTTTCAGGTTGGGTCAAACATTTAGGATCCAAAGAAGCTTTGAATGTCTGTCGACTTGTTTCTGCCCGGGTGAGGAGTAACTTGTGCTATTTAAAAATATTTAGCTTTCGATAACAATGCTATCGCTAATGCTAACAACAAGTAAAATAATTTATTTAGCTTCTGTAAACCCAAATTCAAGTTATTATCCAGGAAAATATCTATAAATACAACAATACCTGTTAGAACGTGGTGCAAACTCTTGCATTGTTTGTTTCTGCACCTCCTGTTTTTAGTCATGGATTATTGATCTACTTTTCTCATCTTTTTTCTGTAAGTTTTTTTGAATTGACTCCCTTGTGACATGCTACTTTCCAAACACGAAAAAAACCTTTATATTTCTCCCGATTAAAGTGGCTGCAATAACCGTACATGGCACAGAATTTAGGCATTTTGACGCTGAATCAACAGAAGGAAAAAGCGCTGCATTTACTTCCTGCCCTCTGCATTTCATGACGTCGAGACTACATCAGCAACACAGCAATTCCCACCCCCACCCCGGCGTATGTCCTGTCGACTAGCAACCGCGACAACGCTAACAGAAGCAAAAATAGATCGAAATTAGCAAAATATCAATATTATTATTAGTATTATAAATATCATAAAACAACAAAATTAGCTTAAAGGCAAAATTCGAAGAACTAATGGACCTGCCGTAGGTGCACATTTATTTCTCTACCAGCTTGTTTGATTTTTGACAAGAATAATATTAAAAACATGTCTATACAATTGATAAAAGTATTAACAACAAACTGTACTCCTTTCTCTCACTTCATCCTCTCGCATGGCACTGTGACGTAATCGGCCGACAAATTCTGCCTTTGAGGGACGCAGCCCCTGAATTTGGACACAGCCTATCTTGCATGTTTTACTTGTTTCCTGCTCCAACACATCTGATTCAATGAATAAATGACCTCTTCAAGTTCTGCAGAAGCCCGGTAATCACCTATTTAATCAAATCAGGTGTGTTGGAACAGAGAAACCTCTAACACCTACAGGGTATGGTCCTCCAGGACCAGGACAGGACAAAGCTGATCTGTGCTGCTTCAGCTTCAAGCAGCTCATGTCTGTTGTGTTTTTCTGGTTCTTAAAATGCATTTAGAATTATTTAAAAATGACTTTAAGCCTAAATTTTCATTGTGACAGAACTTCAGGTTTGAACAGAAAGAACCCTTTGAAGAAAATAAAAGTTATTTTTATTCATCCAAAAACAATTCCAAGACTCCGCTCTGTAATTTCTAATTCTTTGAAAGAGGTAACTATTTGAAAAGCATTTTATTTTAATTGATGTCAGCAGTCTAAGACACCTAAAGGAGTCAGCAAACAAACCCAGAGGGCCCGCGAGGATCGGAGTCGACGCGGATAAAAGAGTCGGAAAGTTTAGTTTCACTTCCTGTTAAGTTTTCTACTCGTTGCACCGACGCCATCTTTATATCCAAGTACGGAGGAGAAACAACACAAGGTTTTTATTGTGGTTCTGTATGGAGGCAGAACGTCTTCAGGATCCAGGCAGGTCGGGTAAGTTACTGCTCACAGTTAGTCAACTACAAACAAACATACTATAACATCCATCTCTGTTTGTTACAGTCAGGTCTCAGGGTTTATGCCTGGTTCAAGATTTTTATATTCTCGAATCTTTGTAGAAACCTGAGAGAGCCCACACATTCAGTCATTCCCTCATCAAAAACACACCTAGAGTGTTGCTTTGACTCATTCATGCATGTTTGAGAAATCCTTGAATCTCCTGTGGCCATGTGGAGCTGCCAAACACTTATGGTACAAAGCTCCACCCATTTACACAAAGCTCCTCCCTGGAGCTCAGTCTGCAGCCGAGCTCCAGCCACGCAGAACATCCCTCCTCTGAAGCTTTTATTGTGATGATGTGCTGAAGTGGGAGTGTCAGAAACGATAGGAGGTTCTTCCAGCTCTTCTGGGAGGACCCCAAAGTTCTGCTGGAGGTGTCTTCCTGTTAAAAGTGTGTCTTTTCGTTCCGCTTTCACCAGTGTGCTGCTCAGGATGGAGGGTTGCAACAATTAGTTTAATCAGTTTACTAATTTGCATTTTCTCTATTCTGATTGGTTTGGACTTCAGCTATTAGTCTTCTATATACCTGAATGCAATGAGTTGCTGCCGTGTGATTGACTGATTAGGTTTTATTAAGAACTAATAAAATAGCTGGACCTAATTAAGTGGACAATGAGCATCCAAACAAGTGAGGGATTGTTTAAGTTGAACTCTTTTTCTGAACATGTAGCTGACTCAAAGTCAAGCCACCAGATTTAAAATATATATATTAAAAATTCAGTCCAAATTTTTTACATTTGAGATAAAAATAAATCATTGGCTACAGGCTAAAAACATGGCAGCTGGCCTGTTGACATTAATTGGCGACTACCTGTGATGCTGAAAATGGCAGGATCCCCCCTGTTACCCTGCTGTGGAGGCATCTTTATCATCCCTCCTCCTCCCTCTCAGCATCTCAGTGAGTTTGCTCTCTGCTGGTCCTGATGCTGTGTTAGCAGCGTGCTATAAATGCATAATTCACATCCATTAATTTGCATGTCAGAGAAGTAGATTGCTCATTTGGAATGCAAATAACTCGACTGCTGTGGTGCAGCAGGAAAACGTGAACAGCACTGATAAGCACCCGCGAGACGAGAGAGAAGAATGAGAAAAAAAAAATAGAAGGAAACAAGGTTAAGCTGCTGCGTTAAAGATGTGAGAGAGAATTTTTAGACAAAGGGTCAGAAAAGAAAGAAGAAAAGCAGCAGATTTGAGTTTAGAGGAACGTTTTTGTTGTTTTTTGGGGGGGGGGGCAGAGCAATGAGAACAAACTGCTTCAGCACCCATGCTCACACCCACAGGCCAAGCACACATTATTACATTAAACACGCGTGCAACACACACACATTTTCCACTACCTGCCATTTCAGACGCAGTGCACACCCTAATGATGGGTGGGAGGCGAGAAAAGAAAAGGGAGGCTCCTTTCATGCTGCAGACAACCACAAGCCACCTGCAAGGTAATTTTCTGCAGCCCTGTTGTGCCTTACGCACACACACCAAATTACCCAATCACGCTCTGTGTGAACAATACAATCAAGCCAGGCGCCGAAGCGAACACGGTCAATACCATGACACCGAGTGAATCAGACTTTTTTTTAAGAAAGCCTGGTTTAAACTTCATCACATTTCTTCTGATTCCGTTTTTCATGACGGCAAACTAAAACCGCGGCTCGGACAAATGGATAAATTAATGAACAAGCAGCCGCTGAAGGAATGCATATCGCTCACCGCCTTCATGTGGAGAAACGGACGATAGTCATTTTAACCAAGCATTGAAAATAAACGGTTCATGTTAGCTCAATATGTGGAAAAAAACAGGTTTATAGTTATACATATTTAGCTCAGGCGGCCATTTTGAACTGGAGTGACTGGAAAAGCAATACAGTCAATAATGACTCTGTGAGAGTTTCTTTAAAATCAATGCTAACAGCACAAACACACAGATGAGGACACAAACACATCACTCTGCTGCTGCCTTTGAGCAATTAACAGCTTTTAACTTTGAGAACTTCAGGTAACATTTGCCCCAGACGTCCTGGGAGAACATTTTCAGAGCTTCGATGCTCAGGATTTCTGTTTGGTCTGAAATGAAGGAGCAGAAGCTGACAGAAGCGTCTGCATCTGTCAGAAAAACAAAGACTTTAAAGAGAATTTTGGGAGCGAAGATTCATAAATATTTCAGAAAACGCCAAGTTAATGTGTGGAAGTTTAACGTGGAAAAACATTCAACCAACTCCTGAGGATGAGAAAAAACAAAAATGAACTGAATTATTTACATTTTCTGTTCTTTTTACTCCAGTTTAAAGCATTTTTAATGTTCTTACAGATAATATTCAGGAATCTGAACAAACCTTTGATGGACGTAGACGTCAGTGTGCGTTGCTTCTGCAACTGAAGCGATTTTTGTGAAGGACAGATTTATTACCCAGATGGTTTGGCAGGGAGTGTGTTTGTTAAAGGCCAAGTGCTCTCACACACACACACACACACACACGCAGACACACACGTACACGCACACACATGCAGACACAGATGGAAGGGGGTGGGGGAGCCAATCTGGTGAGAAAAAATACGAGCGGAAACAAGATCTAAGAGATTTTCAGGAGGACGAGGTGGTTAGACGAAGGAAATCTGTCTGTTCATCAAATGTCACTTTACTCAGAAGAAAAGTGTCAAAGAAAATGTTACAGAAAATGTTTAAATTTGTTATTTAAAAAATGTATTATTAATTATTAACTCAACCGGAATCATGGATAATTCTCTGCAGAAGGAAATGTTGGTCTGCTATTTTTAAAACCCACGAGGAGAACATGCGAATTCCACACAGAAAGACCCCAGGTCAGAAAAATGGGGATCAAACGCAGAACCTTCTTGCCGTGAGACGACGGTGCTAACCACTGAGCCATGGTGCCGCAATCTTTGATTGAGCAATAGAGTTGAATTGTAACTGGGTCAAACATTAACAGCTAATCAGTGCTTCTTAAATATTGGGGACGTCAGGAGAGCCAATGTATTCTAAAAATAATGAACGCTACATTATGTATACATAAATATTTACATATGTATGTACACACATATATATATATATTCGGGGTGCATCAATACAGAAAATTCGAAAATTGGTTCGATACTTTAGTCTCACAGCTTAATATTTTTTCAAAAAAAAAAAGAAATGTCCATGCCCTTCTTAACTTGTAATTTATTGAAATAATATGAACATTTGTTTAACCTCACAAGTAACGTTTTTAAATTAAATGTTGATGAAACAGCAAGTTTCTCAGTGGATCTGCGCTCGACAATGCAGCCTAGGTGGAGTAATCAAACACAGATCCACTGATCCTTTAAGATCTTCACAAGACAAGTTGATAAAATAAATTTATGAATTTTAAAAATCTGTATTGTTCCATACATAGTGCATATTGAACGGCTCAATACAGATACATGTATTGTTGCACCCCTAATATACTGTATATATATTAGTGCTGGGCACGTTAACGTGTTATCATCACGTTAACTTAGTCGACACTTAACGACAATTTTTTTTAACGTGTGTTAAAATGAGAGCCTTTGTTGACGGGCCGTTGCGTGGCAACTCGCCTCCACTCATGAACCCGACCGAGCTGCAGCAGAAAACTGTAGAAACATGGCAGAAGTCACCAGATTCTTCAGGGCATTTTTTATTTTAAAACTTTTCCTGACGGCGAGCTGAGAAGAAGTAAAGTTCTCTGTAAGCGCTGCAACGCTAAACTGTTCCTCCACCGGAGCAGTTTGAGCCTGAAATATCACTTGAGTTTAAAACCAGGGTAAACAAACAGAGGGAGGTTCTGATGACAAAGCTGGCCAGAGTGTTGGGGAAGAGAAAAAAGAAAAATGTAAGACCGGCATGCATTGCCTGTTTGATTAAAGTTTTTAAAAATGCATTGCCCCTTTTTAAAATATAAAACAGTACCTAAAAATGCTTTAAACATCTTTGAGTCGATTAAATTTTGTGCAGAATAATGAGGTTAAATCAAGAATTCATAGATTTTTTGTTTTTTTCATTCCAAATGAATAGAGGAATGAAAGATAGATACTGAGGTCACAGTTGTCAGCAAAAATAAATAAATAAAATAAGCCATAAGATAAAAAGAAAAACAAATGAAAAAAGTGCACAGTGTGTCACACCAGGGCCCCGTTTCTGAAAGCAGGCTTAACAAACTCTGGGTTAACGCAGATACTCTGAATCAACTTTCCCCGCTATGTGATACTCAGGATTTTCGGTTTCAGAACAGCTGATATCAACTGGGTAACTTAACTCTGAGTCAAGTT
>JARVJO010000039.1:19634727-19648029 GCA_031762555.1 Cynodonichthys magdalenae
CAGTTTTTATTCGTGTGGGGGTCTCTCAGTTTTTATTCGTGTGGGGGTCTCTCAGTTTTTATTCGTGTGGGGGTCTCAGTTTTTATTCGTGTGGGGGTCTTTCAGTTTTTATTCTCGTGTGGGGGTCTCTCAGTCTTTGAAAATCGGCCGACAATTTTAAAATCTTGCCTTAGTGTCATAAAAATCAACACAAGATAATCTAAATCTGAAACTTTTGCATGGAAGGCAGCTGTAATATGGACTTCCTTATGCCTAAGTTCAGATGAATATATAAATATATATATTTTTTTTCAGACAGACTAATGTAACTCTTTGTCTTTGAGTATTGACAGCAGGAGGAGAAAAACGTTCACATCCCACCAGTGTTCGCTTCACTCCACTGACTTCCGGTTCATTATGGGATTGATTTTAAGATTTTATAGCTGTTTTTGAAGGCTGCTAATGGTCTGGCCCCGTCGTGTCTCCAGGAACTTTTACATTATCATAGTTCATCTACAGCAGCAGAGATAACAAACTTCATGTTCCTATAGAGAAGATGGAGCCTCGTTTTTCTGAGACATGATTACGGGGGGACGTACGAAGCCCATCAAAATAAAACATGTCGTAACAACCAGTTCCCTTGGATCAGAAAATAGCCTGCAGGGATTAAAAATGAACATCATTCTGTTGGAGCTTTTAAACTTCAGTAATGAAGAAAAGCTTAATAAATTCTTCCTATAACAACTTCTAAACCATTAAAACAGAAAAATCTCTATTAATGGATGATTGTAATCAATAAAATTATCTATGGAAAAATATTCCTATAAACTGCCCTGTGTGATTGTTTACAGGACGATTTATAATTTAATTTACACAAACTTTAACAATCACAGACATTAACAAAAGTAAATTCAACTGGGAGCTGCTTTTAACTCTTGGTTTAAAAATAAAAAATAAAAAAAACACAAGAATTGCAGACTCTATTTAAAAGAAATCAAGTCAGGAGCTTCTAAATGTAATTTTCAGCTAAATAAGTTGAAGTTATCCACCATTTTTTTCTATTTATGATTACAAAACAGCCTCTTAAGTCCCTGAAACGTCCTTCAGTTCAAGCTGAAGATTTTTAGGATTACCAAAACAATTATTTTTAAAGCAAGCTGCTGAAAATAAAATAATGCGACATCGTTTGACAAGAAGCTGACGACCTTTTGGATTTCGGCTTGAAGAATTTCACTTCAGTCCAAGTTAGTATCTGATCTGCAACATTCGTGACATCTCTGGTAATTAACCTTTTCAGTTTCTTCTCCTCTCAACACGTTCACCTGTTTCCATCAGTTCCTGTTCGTAAGTTATCTCTCCTCCTTCGTTTGTTTTCTTTTCTCTTTATACATAAAGAACTATGGTTCAGTCAAAAAGCAAAGGGAGAGACTTCACTTGTCAACAGAAAAAAAGTGAAATATTGGTGTTTTTACTGAAAGATCCTTTTTAAGATCTTCGTTTTGTGAGACTCTGCTGAAAGAAAATAAAAATTAAGGGCAAACAGGGTTAGGAGCGAGGACTCTAATGAAGACCAGACTACGCTAGAAAAGAACAGAGGAGAATAGAGTAACCTCTCTGCCGTCAGTTGCCATGGAAACAAGCCCTTTGGTGGGATGGCGGTGGAAAAGCCTCAGCAGGAGAGGACTGGAGAGCGGCGGCGTGTGAACATCTTTTGTGCGCGCCGACTTTAAAGGTGCTTGAACATGTATGGTGCGTGTGCGGCGCTGACGTGCCGAGCATCTACAAACAGTTTCTGATGGTGGGCAGAGAGGCATGATGGGAAATGGAGTCTGAGACAAATGAAAGGGTGTAAGGAGATGAACAGAGGAGGAGGAACGTGAACGAGGACATGATGGTTTTTAATCATTGTGTCAATAATTTTAATCTCAACGGTGGGGGTGGGGGGGGGGGTATAATGTTCACAAAATAAAAGTATGAATTATATAAACACAAAACAGCCATTTTAGAAGTGTGGAAATTGTCTCATTTAATAAATCTGGATCTTTATTTTGACTTTTGCTAATTATTTTTGATGTTTTCCATTTTATTGCCTGCTTCCAATGAATGTGGGTGATCATCTAAATATCTTTGTTTTTATCAGTAAGTCTTTGGTTTTCTGTAAAGGTTTGCTTTGGGTTGACTGTTTCATCTTTAAAAACTCAACAGCCTGCCTCCCGCCAGCATCCTACATTTGGGTTTTCATCGTGAACCCCCAAAAAATAACATTTAACTTCAACAGATTTCTTTCCTTTAATCTGGATTAAGGTTGCTAAAATCAGGATGCTTTGACGCAGAAACAATAAAAACAAAACAATCTGTGCACCTTCTGATACTGATCTTTGGAGGCCGAAGCTTCCTGCAGCTGCTGCTGTGTGAAGGTGTAGATGGCAGAGCGGTACGTTGTCCCAATATCGTTCCCCTGACGCATCCCTGAAAACACACACACACACACACACACACACACACACACACACACACACAGGTCTGATTAAAAAACCTAAAGGTTTCCAACTGACATGAGGTGTTTGTGCTCAGTTCTTGGCAAACAGAACATTACTTCATGTGAAAACAACAGCTGACAGCTTTTTCATAAATTCGTATGACCTGTCTATCTTGGCAGAACTAAAAGTTTTTTTTTTTTTACTAATTTCGTCATTTCACTGTCAGCTTGTCAGCTTCTCATCTGCAGTGTGTTGTTCTATTCATCAGTCACAAAAAGGTACAGACTTCAATGCTTCCTCAAAACTGCAGCTGATTAATTTGTGACCAGCTGTCGATAAACTGTTCCTTTGGAATAACTAGAGAAACCCCAGCTTTTGTTACTTTTTTAGTTTAACGGAGCACAGAGTGCTTTTACTTTCAACAAAAATGAAACCTTGCAGTTCTCCTGTGGAGGTTCAGGTCTGGTTTTCCTACCTTGAGTCGGGTCGTGGCTCTCCCAGAAGACTTTGAGAAGATGGGCGAAGCTGATCTGTTCTGGATGGAAAACGACTCGAACCACCTCAGTGTGTCCCGTTCTGCCTGCAAAACACCGGATTTATCAGCAAGTAAATCACAGAGATACAATTTAAACTGATTTTATTTGTGTTATAAATCATGATGGATTTCTCTCTCAAAGAAACGTTTCATAATGTTGTTTTATAATGTCTTTAGAGCCTTCAAACAAGAAAACTTCCAGAGAGTTAGTTTGTTAGCAAAATATCTCATCAATTAATAAATAGACTTTAATGAAACTCTAAGAAACTAATCATTCAGTTTAAAGGATATTCAGTTTGAACTTAAAGGAGCTGTGAGGTCAAATTTTTCTAATAAATATGAAAGCATTTTTGAAAAGATAACATTAATAACATATTGCAAAAACAAATTTCACACAGCTGAAATGAACAGTTGTTGAGATATTCACTTGTGAAAGTAACAGGAAGTGATGTCAGAGGGGAATGTTTGAACATAAACAGAGCGGTGCTCCAATAACAGACTAGAGAAGAATCTGAACTTTCTTTAGATTATTTTGAGTCTCTATCAGAGAGATGAAGAAGAGTCAGAGTTAAAATAAAATTGTTTTAATAAAAATACCTTTTTTTAAAGAGTTCCCCTTTGATGTCACTTCCTGTTTCACTTTGACTGAGCCACATTTAAAAGAAAATGTGCAAAATAGATAAAATCAATTATTATATGAAGTTTCTTAAATCTCAAGATGTTTTCTTTGACTTTTTGTATTTGAGGGATGTGAACGTCATAAGCACTTTAACTTCTAGAGTTAATCCGAAGTGAGACGGTCGCCATAGTTTATCGTCTTTATCAAACACAAACATGTTTCCATCTCAGTCAGTTTTACAGATTTTGAGATAGATCAACTTTGTTTGAAACTTTGTGCAAATACATTCTCTTAAAGAATTATGATTTTATTTGTTATGGAAATCTTCGGATTCTTGTTAAAGACATTTATAGATTTAAGGCCCTAAAATGACCACATTTACACAAGAAAAGCAGAAAATACAGCAGCCATCCTTGAAAGGCCAGAACTGATTCTCTCCACAGAAAGATCCCCTTTGCAGAGTCAAACAGCAGCTGGTGCTGGTAATGAGTGTGACCCATTACGTGACACCTCATCTTCTGCTCGTCTCTCATCCCACCTCCACTGCGATGTCTCTTTCTGCCTTATTACTTTTTTAATATCAGGAGTTATGGATTCTTACGGCAGATATTGGCGAACAGAGACAAAGCAGCGGTCGGCATTAAATTAATGTCTCACCAGGCCAATCTCCCAGGAATAAATTTATCTCGGACTGGATGTGAAATACAGTAAAAGATTGGAATCGGGGCAGAAAATAAAGCTGCGGCTGTAGCGTACGTTTAGCTGCAGAAATGATCTCATAATCTGACATTAATTCAGGATGAACAATCAGGTGCATGTTTGATTATTCTCACATCCTGCTAAAGTTTCACAGAACTTGTATCCATGCCCTTTCTAGAATAAACTTTTACACTTGTCTGCATCTGGATGAAAGATGGTTCTTGCTTGGTTGGTTCTTACTTTTACAGAGAAACTGGTTTTATTTCATTCAGCCAAAAGGAACCATATAAACGAGTCCCAGAAGACAGTGGAACACAGGTGGCAAGCTCAGACTTAGCACTCATCCTTCTCAAAGCCCCAATTTTGTTGGCAGAAGAGCGAAACAAATCCAGGTATTTTACCAACTTGGAGCTGGATCGATCATGGACACAGATTTTTAGAAACCGTCCCAAGCACAAGACATTTGACAAAGTTACTTTGGGCATTGTTAATTTAAAATAAAGCTTTGTGCAGCTTTACAACAGAAGCCAGGAACTGAAATGTTTCCTGGATCTCTGGATGGATCTTTGAAGTCCATCTAAAACAAAAACAGTATGTAATTGGCAGGTTAATTTTGGAATTGTTTTGCTCGGAAAGAAAAGAGGATGAAGGTATTATGATGCTAACAGCACCGTAACTCCAGCAGGATTACTGTAGCTGAGAATAAACCGTTACTACTGAACATCACATTTTAACCAAAATCTCACTGTTCGATTTTCACAGACAAAACCTCTGATCTGCAGCATATTTGTTTTAATGTTCAGTTGCTACCAAATCTTCACCACTGAGTGAACAGTAATAAGAATAAAAAAAACATTAATTCAGTTGTTGGGAGAGAAAAATGAAACCAAAGGCAGAGTGACAAAGCATAAAACCAGGACTGCACATGAGAGAAATAATGAACTGTGTGGGAGTGTTTTTAAATCTACTAACAAAGGTACTCTGTCTCTAAAATAAAAAAGGAAAAATATGCAAATATATTCACATTAAAATGAACCTCTGCTGATATGACGGTAAATATTTAGCCAACAAAGATGGTTTCTTTAGGAGCACTTCATTTTAACAAACAAGTCACAGAAATTATATTCTAAAGTTTCATGAAAACTCCACCAATGGTTCTTGGGATATTTTGCTAATAGACACAAATGAACACAGGCAAAAGCTTTATCACTCTTTCATCTTCTGTGGTGGGCAAAAATCAGTGATTTGGGGCCAAATTCATTAAATCAAAGAGAATAGACCCATCATATCAAAATAATGATTAAGTCAAATTTGGTCAAAATGACCTAATTACATTTTCATATTCCTGGCTTTAAAAGCTACATTTTGATACCTGGATCATTCTGATATCATAAGCTTATCCAAAAATATGACTTAATATGTCTTGTTGGTTACGATGATACATAACTGTTTGGTCTGAATCCTAATTTTATGTAAATTTATTGAGTAATTTTTTATGTCAATATAAACAGGAAACCTCAAATAGTATTTGTATATTAGGATTTCCCATTTGGAAAGAAACAAAAACATTGCTAGCTCACAGGGAAAATTCAACATTTTAAGGCGCTTTTCCTCAAAATTAGGTTTTTTGTTGCTACTGCTCAAAAAAATGCTTCAAAAAATGTTTTTAGGATCATATTTCAGACGGTTCATTCAAATGATACATTGATAAGGTATTAAATCATTATATATTGACAAAATGCAATTTTTGCACACATTTAAGTCAAAACCCTGCCTATTTCTCCACATTCCACTTTTGGGCTTAATCCTCATTTCGATGTGATGGGTCACATATTTACTGTTTTAACAGGTTTTCTACAATTAAAGCTCCAGTATTATGTGTTTCTCAAGCATATAGTTCAATTCTGTATCATAATAAAGTAACTGTCACCTTCAGTTGTTATGAAAATGTTGTTTATGTTTAAATCTAAAATTATTTTGACTTCACATTATATCCGTTTCTAAACACTTTGAAATTGGCCTCTGTCTCTTTAAGTGTATGTTTTTGATAAGAGAATAATATTATAACATGATATAAAGCTCAAAAAAGTTGATTTCACATGATATTGCCCCTTTAATTGCCTCTTATTTTAGCATTTTGTGTTTTTTAATTCATAATCAATATAAATATATTTTTTTAATCTAACTAACTTAACCTCTAAACTTTTCTGTAGCAAATCAATGATCTGATTTACAGAATAAAACAGAGGAACAGACAGGTGGTGATGCAGGTCAAATGATGGATTCAGTGTCTGGTAGAGGAATCGTGGAGGTCTGGACACACACACACACACACACACACACACACACACACACTGGTCAGGCATCAATAGCAGCCTTATCCGTGCCACGGTTTAATGGGGCCTGGGGGAAATGATTGACTCTGTTTTTGTTGTGTCCATTTTTTTTCACAATTTATTAACTCTCAGTAGAAAACACATGACTGGTTCACATTCTGTGTGTGTTCAGAAAATACCTGTGCACACTTCCTTGTACGTGGGGTTAGGTGTGTACCCTCCGGAGTAGCCCACTTGGGTGGAATAAACTCCTTTTTGTCTCCAAAACTTCCTCTCTGCTCCCCAGAAACAGCCCATGCCTTAATAAAATCAAAATAAATTTAAAAAAGGAGAGTCTGCTCACATCATGGATCAGAGTTTTGGAGATATTTCACTTTACCTCCTGATGTGAGTTTTGTCACTTACCAAACATGACCATCTGTGTCCCGGCTGGAAACGGCGGAACGGTTCTGTTTCCGTTCACGTTGTGTTTCTCTGCATCAGGAGAGACAAATAGAAAATGTTGACACTGTAAAACAGAGCAGATCAACATTCAAATGAATGCAGTCTAATTATCAACCATCACCAAAGTTAAACGCAAACAATTGTTTTATATTTCATGAATCACTGGATGGAATTTAATAAAACTTTCATCACATAACAAATTCAAAATGGCTGCCACTGCTTAGCAAACACAAAAACAGTCAATTTTATAGATATTTTGAGCTAATTTTATCTCATAGCCTTGTTTAACACTTTAAACATTAACACAGCAAACCACATTTCTAAATTTTACAGATATTGAGTTAAATTTGGTGTGGTAGTCGCTGAGAGTTATCACTATACTCTCAACATACATAAATTTACAAATGTTAACAAAAACGGCTGTGACTCTGTCCTCTCTCCGTGTTTATGACTTTAGTTTAATTTGCTGGCATGAAAGGCGGCGGGCGATATGTGGAATGCTAAGCCTTTAATTTAAAGTAAAAACATGCTCAGTGTTTCTAAGAAAACTGTTCAGTTTCACCTTTACTTAAGATGCAAATGTGTGTTTTAGAGAGACAGACTGCAACGCCTAAATGTAGGAAAAGTACACACACACACACACACACACACACACACAGTGACCCAGTTAAAGAGTGGTAAGCAGGTTTGCATATTTTCATAGCAGCTGCACTCGCTCTAATCAAGGCAGAGCCAGAGGTGCAGGAGGACCCTTTTAGGGCCATCTAACCACCTGGCTGAGCGAACACACACTGATGCTGCCCCACTGGGTGTGTGTGTGTCTGTGTGTCGTTGTTTGTGTGTGTGTGCAGATGATGTGCAGTGGGGGTGGGAGATGGATTAAAAAATGGGATGATGGGGGAGAATAAAAATGAAGCCAACATCTGGATCTTTCTCGGTTTCTTACACACATGCACACGCACACACACACACAAATGCACACGCACACACACACACACACACACACCCACACACACCGACAGCTTGAATCTTCTGATCTGCTCTGAACGATCTTCAGTTGTCGTCCAAAAAAAAATTATTAAATCCTGGTATTCCTTTAAGAAACGCGTAGCACCAGTTTCATGTTGCTAAGATCATCTGTCAGTGCTCAGGGGGTGTGTTGTGAACGACTGTCAGCTACTACCACACAAGATGTTAGTGCAGCATCTGTAAAATTCACTGATATAACCAGTTTTGTGTTTGCTGAAATCACTTTGCTGTGGCGGCCATCTTGAATCAGGCAGACTCCAAACGCTAATTAGTTGCAGATGCACACCCGATATTTATCCATTCAGCGGCTCGTGAGATATTTTGCTAACAGTACAGACAAACGAACACAGAGACCCGGGGCGGAAACTTGATCGCTCCTTGTTTTCCTTTTTGGTGACGTGCAATGACAAACGCACGGCGTGAATCAGAGTCGTGTGTCGTCCTCGTTTGTCACTGAGTCAGAGCAAAACTCAATCACTTCCTCCTCTTCCTCAAGTCCTGATGAAGTTCAGGAGGAAATTAACGAGTCTTCTCACCGTTTTTTTCTTTTTACATTTTAAACAACCGTCCCCGAGAAACAGCTTCATTAAAGTTTCATATTCATCCAAAGTGATGCTGTTGGTTCAGCAGACTGCAACACAAAAAATGATGAATCTTTTAGCAGTGTTACAGAACTGTTGAACAGCTCCTGTTATGTGACAGTTTTTTAAATAGAAACATTTTCGTCTGTTAGCAAAATATCTCATGAACCAGTGGATGAAATTTAATGAAGCTTTCAACTTGATTATATTTTGGAGATAATGTATTAAAGATGGCTGCTACAGCTGATCATAAATGTGTCCTCAGCTTGAATTTGGTGTGGTAGTAGCTGAGAGTCCTCCTGACTGCTTGGTGTACAACTATTTGTTTCTAAGTCTTTCTACACAAAATTAAACTACATTTTCTGAAAATTGCAACAAACTTTTCTTCTGATTGGCAGCCAGTGGAAGGACGGCGAGGTTTTCTTCTGCTCTGTAATTATGAGCTGATTATGATCCTGCATTGATCTTGTTGGTTTTCTTAAAATTATACAGCCAGTCGTCCAGTAATTTGTTTGTCTGATTGCAGAACTGAGAGTTCTATTAAGAAATGTGATCATCTGCAAGGCAACGTGAGTTTGTTTAATCCTGAGAGCGGCAGAGATGCCCCAGTTTTCAGATGCTGAAATCCTGCAGACACGTAAAAAAAAACTGAGTTTTAAAAATTACAGAAATGTAACGTCTATGGAAAAAAAAAAAAAAGAAAAACTCTCAACACCCTTCAACAACCTTCAAATCCTAAAATGATTTCAAATGGAAATTTAAAATCCTGCATCGTTATACCGAGACGGATTCTCGGCCTCTTCCTCCTCCTCTGTTCGTGTGTGTGTTAGTAATGGCTGCCTTCGGGGACCAGTGAGGGCATGCTCATTACAGACACACACTCACACACACACAGGCAGATAAACAATTTAAATGTAAATGTCAGTGGGAAGGAAAATAAGTCCAGACAGCATACTAATGAGTGTAAGAGCTCGCTGCGTGTGACTGAGAAGAATAAAGAAACAACCAAAGAGCAGCAGAAGATACATCACCTGTCTGTTACGGCACATATGGATTTAATGGAAACATGTCCCGACGTTAAAGGCCCGTCATTCCTAGCAGGAATGCATATCGTCCGCCATCTTTCATCCCAGAGATCTCTTCAGAACTCGGTGTGTGTTGGGAGCGACTCTCAGCTACTACCACGCCAGAATTAAGGTCAATATCTGTCAAATTCAATAAAGTGTAGCCATTTTTGTGTTTGCTGAGGTTGATAGTTATGGCAGCCATCTTGAATAAGGCAGACTCTAAAATGTAATCGGTTGAAGATGTTCATCAAACGATTGTTTTAATTAAAGTTTGATTGAAGTCTGGTTCATGAGATATTTTGCTAACAGAGAGACTTCAATAGTTAATGTCAACGATATCTCGTGCAATCAGAGTATAGGTGTAACATCAGTCTCATCTACTACCACACCAAGTTTGTATTTGTAAAATTAAAGTTATAGGCATTTTTGTGTTTGCTAAGATCGCATTGTTGTGGCGGCCATCTTGAATCACGCTCGAGAGCCTGAGAGAAGTTCAGGAGATATTTTTATAACAGTACAAACACAGACACAAGCAAAAAAAACACTGTTTCTACAACTTTGGACATATCCTGCATTATCTACAGAAATCTAAGCTCACAAACACCTTCGTATTTTCTTAATAAAAGACATCCCTTCTCTTGTTTAAGTTCAACCTGCTGCTGCTTGAATACTTTTCAGCACAATTCTTTACGTTTTGTCCTAAAGGTTGTGTTGTTATCCAGTCTTTATATGGCTCTGCAGCAACAAATCAGTTCCCATCAGAACTGCACTGTAAGCAGGTTTCTCTTTTGCTGAGCAGACTTGGTTTATCTGACCTGTGCACCATTTATGGCCCTGCTGCTGCTGCTCCTGAAAATGGGTGTTTTTCTCTTTTTAATTTGCGGCTTGTCCATCAAACTCCAGTTTGGTATTTCCAAAATCAGGCTGCGTTCCTCTCTGCAGCCGCCTGAGCGATCGTCAGCGGCTCCTTTTATAGTTTGAATATAATTATTTTCCGAAAAACATTCACGTTATAAATTGTTAGAGAATAATGACAGCCATGGAAAATTTACAATAGCTGCGCACAGACTGCAAGTCTGTATTAAAAAAAAGCCCAGATAGCAGCTGTATTTCTGGTAAACAGGTTGTCTTTTCTGCCAGTCGGATAAGAAAATTACTCTCAGTCTCTTGTGTTAACAGAATAGTTTAGGTTGTATGCAGCCCTTCTGATCAGATAGTATCTTACCTGCAGCAGACAGAAGTCAGACTGATGTTAATTTGCACAGTCAGAGAGAAATTTTCTTGGGGAAGTAAAGCTAATGAAGGGTTTTCTTAGATTAGGTTAAGCTCCTTGGCTGTGGTGGGCACGGTTCCACTAATAGCGGAAGTAGCTCCTCATTTAGCAAATTAGCTTTTTTGCTAACTTTGGAAATTGTTACCTAATCATGTACCGCTACTTTTAAGTCCACTAAAAAATTCACAAATGCAAAACTTCTAATTTTACACCATTTATCCTAAATTAAATAAAAAGCTAGGGATGCACCGATATGAAAATTTCAGCCGATATCGATATCCGATATAATTATTACTGTTATGGCCGATGACCGATATTTACCGAAATTACACAAACACACAAATTATATTATACATACACGCACAAACACACTTGGGTCGTTTTTTGATATTGTAAATAAACAACCAGACCTCTGACATGGCTCCCTACTTCAGTTATTCCTGGCTACGCAGCATCAATATCACTATCATGATCAAACAGATGCCGCTCAACCAACCATTTCGCCTCCCAAAACAGAAACATAAAGCTAAAAAGTGGGAAATCAATATCGGATGTTAATATCTGCCCAGTTTTACATATCGGACCGATTCCGATATTCTAAAAAATGACCAACATTGGCCGATACCAATATTAATGCCAATATATCGTGCATCCCTATAAAAAGCTATGCCCTCTCACAAGCAGTGCTGGATGTGTCAGGCAATGTGTGTAGCATCTAGTATCTTTAGCAGCTAAACTTCGAAGAGCGTCAAAAATATATAAAACAACATTTATTGAACAATATGTTTGAATATTGTTAAATAAATGTCTTATATCTTTGACAAATAATTAAAATTGTCCACATATAAAATATGGTAGAGAAAGTATTTTGTTTTAGTTGTTTGATCAACTTCAAACGATATTTATAAAAATACAAACTTGATCAAAGAAAAGCTTTTATTTGAAAGGAGTAAACTAGAAATATAAATTAGACAGAGCTATAACTCTGGTTTGGACACCTCAAACCGTAAAAATTTCAAAAGGGTTTTAAATAATTCTTTACTATAAATGTTGACACCATTTCATTTTCACACCAGGGTGATTTTGTTGGTTTTCCTTCAGTTTAATTATTTACTTGTTTGTTTGATTGCAACCTTGCAGAACTGTGAGTTCTAAAGAAAACATGATCATCTACAATCCACCGACTGACTTTGTTTAATCCCAAAAGAAGCGATGCCAGAACATAATCTGAGATGCCCCAGTTTTCAGACGCTGAAATCCTGCAGACAAGCTTGAGAATAAAACCTGCAAACTGAATCATTTTTAAGCTAAGAACAAATCTCAACCTCCTCCATATATTGAAATGCTTCTCTGATTTTTAAACACGTTTTCTAAATAATTATAAGAACCTTAACACTTCATAACTTGGTGGCCACCTCCAAAACTGTTCAATAAATGAAGCAGACATCAACCAGATTTTAACCATGACAGGTGAAAATCCACAGATCTGATTGTAGCTGCTTGAAGCAATGCCTGTGATTCCACGATGAGTAACACACGTTTTAGAGATATCTGAAAATTACCACCATGTGCCAATAAAAATATGTGCCTGTTTTATATTTGGCAATGACAGATGAGCCACGCAGGAAGCCTGAAACAGGAGAATATGGTCTGTTTTTATCTGTTAAATAACAAGATGGGAAAAAAGCACAACAATGATCCGAGTAAAACCTGAAGCAAAACCACAATGATAATTAAAATGTTCAGCAAAATATTAAAGAGAAAACCATTTTTTTTGAGGGGGGAGGCCTGTGGAACAATGTCCACAGAGGAATGTATGTGCAAACACAGCCAAGTGATTAAACTTAAATCCCATAAAGTCTCAATGGTGCAGAAATCAGGAACTGGCTTTAATTTAGAAACAAGGACAAAACCCGTCTTTGGTTCTGCCCAAACATTATTTAATTCATGTGTTTGTCCAGGAAGTTATATTTCCAAAACATTTTGACTCACAGTTATTGCTTCTACTTTTCCTAATTTATTTTGGTTTTGCTTTTAATTGGACAGAGCAGAAAAACTAATATTATTACTGTATTAAATATGCACTCTAAAAATGAAATGTAGGATTTAATTAACCAAGTTATGTCAACTGGTTCCACTTAACTGAGTTGAGTAAATTCAAAGCAAAATGCCAGTTTTTTAATCAAAGAACATGAGTATGTTGTTTTGAATTTACTCAACTCAGTTAAGTGGAACCAGTTGACATAACATGGTTAAGTAA
>JARVJO010000039.1:19694958-19713914 GCA_031762555.1 Cynodonichthys magdalenae
TTATCTTGTTGTCACTTCTGGTTTGTTTACTGTTATCTTGTTGTCACTTCTGGTTTGTTTACCATTATCTTGTTGTCACTTCTGGTTTGTTTACTGTTATCTTGTTGTCACTTCTGGTTCGTTTACTGTTATCTTGTTGTCACTTCTGGTTTGTTATCTTGTTGTCACTTCTGGTTTGTTTACTGTTATATTGTCACTTCTGGTTTGTTTACCGTTATCTTGTTGTCACTTCTGGTTTGTTTACCTTGGCTTCAGCCACTGCAATGCAGTCGTCCCACATGTGGAGCTCCTGGTACATCTCTATGGCCTCATCGATGGCATTCTACAGATAAAAACAAACAAACATAAACATGAACCGTTTGTGGCTCAACATTTAGATAAACTAAATCTGGTTTGAAATTGGATTCATTTAGGTTACTAATTTAGTGTTTTTCTCCAAGTTGAAACTGAAAATATTAAACAAATAAGCAAAACATCAACTAAAATTGGAAAACTGTAGCTACAAGCTAAAACCAGCAAAACGGGAGCTGAATTGCGATACTAAAATGTAACACAACTATAATCCATATTGCAACGTTAACTTTCAGGTTTTGGAAGCATATTTGTATCTAAGGTACCTGCTCCATAAAATGCATCTCAGCCAGTTTGAAGTTCTTGTCCAACATGGCCACCTGGGCTTGGACTTTGTAAAATGATGTCCCATCTTCTGCCTAATTACAGGACAAACAGATTAAATTCTGCACAAAACAGCAAAGTACTTGTTTTGTTAAAAAATAAGAGCTGCGGGGGATGGGGTGGGGTTTTTAAATACATAATATGCAAAAAGAGCATTCAATAACAATCAGCATAAAGATCCTTTCAAATGAATAATAAATAGAAAAGTTTGCTTTTCTCTGCTTTGAATTTTCTTTGAACTAATAAATGATTCAGTTGCATTAAACTATTAAATATAAACAACTGTATGAAAATGTAAAACAATAACTTTTTTAGATTGTAATTTTTTATGCACCATTTCCTGTGAAACTTTGTCCACGAGTTGGTTGGTTTGATGGAGGAAGCGAACAGTCGAGACGTCACCCAGAGCAGCAAAACACCTGCAGGAGATGAGGAGAGGAATCAGACGAACGGAGACACAAAGACAAACATTCTCAGCTCGGAGGAGGCAGATCGAAGCTCTGAAGACCTGCAAACTTAATGACCTGAGATAAATTACAGCTTTAGATTAATTGGCTTCCAAACACGCAGCAATCTGAGCTCGACGAAACGCAAACATCTGAGCATTCGGCTACTTTATTACCAACTCCCTCTGAACAGTTGCATCAGATTAATGAATGAGTCATGAAAGAAAAAAAAGGAGTTTTTTTAATAAAAAAGTCCTTCTGTTTGACTCTTCTTCACTCTCCTCCCTCATTAACATTAGCCTCTGCAGACAAAATCGTTTCTTTCTGGGATTTTTGGGATTTATGCAAATGGAGCCGAAGCCCAGCGAAGCGAACGTGCATTATTAATGACAGAGAATTCAGATGTGAAGGCGTCCTCACAACGCAGAGAAATAAAGATGGAGAGAGAAATGATAGAAAATTAAAACTCTCTTTGATGATAAATGAAGTCAGAGGAGAAGGTCAGTCAAGGACACGCCGTCTGAGTTCAGACTTTTTATTGTGTGGACATAAAACAGCTGAAATAATCCCATTGTAGGGACTCGTGCCACTTTTAGAACTGAAACTAAGTCACTATGGATAAATCAAGAAGTTTTAGGTTAAATGTGTGAGGAAGGTGCCACATTTGACCTCCTGAAATCTAATATAAATGTGTTCACGTAGAAGATAAATGTAGAAATTTTGTTTCAGCTGAGGGGTGAGGAGAGAATTGACTCTAATCACCCTTAAAAATACCACAACGCTGAAAACATCTTGTTTACAGAGATCTTTCCTCATTATTAAAATCTGTAGGAGCCCAAAAATCCAAAATTAGCGAGAAAAAAAAGTCAAAACCTTCAGAATTAAAGTCTTAAATTTTAACAAGATGTTTTTTATAATCTTTTGCCTGTCTTGCAAATTCTCTATTAAACTTTTTTTTTGGTAAAATTAAAATCCTGAAAGTTTTCTCCAATTAGAACTTGACAATTTCAAAGCTTCATTCTAATAAATGTATGTGTTTGTTAAAGAAAAATAGACTTTTTTCCTTAAAAAATTATAATTTTCTAATATTAGAGAATATTTACAACTGTGATTATCAGCTGGTGACCCGTGGGCCACTTTAGGTTTGTTGAATAGGGGCCTTTATAGCCAGAGGGGGGGACATTTTAAAACTAAAAGTGTATAGTGAATTTTAGCATTTATTATTATTTTTAATAATAAATGGTGAGGTGTTCTGGGCACGTCCCACTGGGAGGAGACCCAGAGGAAGACCCAGGACACGCTGGAGGGACTATGTTTCTCGGCTGGCCTGGGAATCTAATAAAAATTACAATTATTATTTTTAGCTAGTCTTAAAGGTCTTCAAAGTTAATCCTGGTGGATTTCAGAGAAAGATCATATTTTAAGTTTGAAAGTTGGATTATTGAAGTGGCTAACAAGCTACTAGCATGAGCTAATTAACATGTCACTCTTTAATCTCATATATGCCAGCAAATTGACAGAAAACCTGCTAAAGCTAGCCTCTTTTGTAGTGAGTATAAAACCCAACATATTGAATCTCATGTTAGTTATAGTCAAAGCTTTAAAGAGCCACATGTGGCCCCAGAGCCGCAGGTTGCAGACCCCTGATTTAGGGTGTTTTTTCTTTGTAAATATGATTGAATGTTTTCAGATTTTTACCTGCTCACACTCTTTGTTTTGGTCACATATTGTGGTATTAAACAAACAACACCCATAAAAAACAATTTATAAATATATATTAGGACAGACATGTCTTCTGCCATCCATCAGGGGGGTTCTGGATCCCTCAGCACCCCTGGTTCCCACAGTTTCCCCTGTTTGTGTGTTGTTTTGTGTGTCTGCTCATCCTGCTGACCTTTCTGCGATGTGCAGCTGCTGAGCCTCTAGAGCCAATTTGCTGAGCGTCTTCCACATGGCCTCTGTCTCGGGAGACATTTCCAGAGTCTCGAGAAAGGCCACGGCTCTGCAAACACACACACACACACACAGACTGAGAGATGGAAGGATGTTTACACGGCATCACACTCGTCGCTCTTCATCAGCACTGTTTTTTTCCTCCCTGAATGTGGAGTCTGAGCTTACCTGTCGTAATCTCCATCATCAATGGCGGTGCCAAACTCAATGAGGCCTTCATCCAAGGTGTACGTCACGGTGTTGACACCTTCTGTCACCATCACATCCGTCTTCCCTTCAGCTCTCTCCAGATTTACAACGTCCCCCTAAAAAACAAAAACAAACAAACAAAACATGGTAAACAACATGTGGAAAGCTCCTCAGGTGAGCGGTGAAATATCTTCAACTACAGAGTACTGTTTATGGATAAACAAACAAAACAAAAACAGGCCTGTGTTAATACAAACGTAAGAAATTGTTTTTTTTAAAGGGGGGGTTATTATGCAAAATCAACTTTTTGTTTTGAGCTTTATCTCATGTTATAATGTCATTCCCTCATCAGAAACAATCCTAGAGTGTTGCTTTGACTCATTCATTGAATCCTTCAATCTCCTGTGGCAGCCATGTGGCCTGAACGCTTGTTGGTACAAAGCTCCACCCATTGACATAAAGCTCCTCCCTGGACCTAGGTCTGCAGCCGAGCTCCCGCCCCAGAGAGAATCCCTGAGGTGGGAGTGTCAGAAATTGTAGGAGGTTCTTAAAGAGAAAGAGACCAATTTCAAGGTGTTTAGAAAACACATAACAACCCCCCTTTAATTTCAAGCTCCTTCACAAACATATCATCCTAAATCAGAGGGAATAGTTGAGCTCGGCACAGATTTTAACACCAGCAAGTGTTGTGTAAGGAAATTTCTGAATCTTGAGCAAGCTGAGGGCGAATAACTGCCCCAGGACAGCAAGACAAAGAGCTCAGGATGCAGAAAAAACACCAATGTACTGAAGAAAGTTCAGGTAAATTATGTGGTTTAGGTGTATAAAACAGAGTGGTATACTCTCTTATTTGAAGACGAGAATAAAAACATAAAGGTTGTTCTACTTGATTCACGATTTTTAAAGGAACTTGAGTAAAAACAGGTTTGGGTTTAGCAGGGTAAAATAAAATGCCATCATCCTCTCATATATTTCTACGTGAAACTCAGAGCCTTTAATTAGCATAAACCAGCAGGCTGAGATGAGACGTCCCCACCCTGTCTCACCTTCACTGGGAACATGGTGATGCTCTCTGGGCTGTCGATGCTGTACCAGATGCAGAGGTTCCCCCTGTTCTGGGCCACCACCACGTCACTGCCCGGCACCCACTGGACGTAAGAGCAGAAACTCAGCAGGGTGGTCTTCAGCCTGGACTCTACGTCGTACAGATGGAGCTGAGGAGGAGAGACAAACACTCAACAGACTCAACTTAAACATCAAACACCAGTTTAATCTGGTCTGAGCAATTTGTTTTACTTTAGGACAAAGTTAAACTTTATTCCATTGAGTCAAAACAGAAAAATCTTTGAGATAATGTCAAACACTCATCTTCTTTTATTATGTTATTTTTAATTCAACTGGTGTTTATAGATCAGCATTTTGCTGCTACTGCTCATATTAGCTGTGCTGTTCTTGTGTGTGTTGCCACTGAGTTCGGTCATAGCTAAACACAATCTCCAGTTTCATTTTTATGCAGATGATATACAAGTCTATCTGCCACTTGTCCCCAACATCTTTGGCCTGTATTTGCACCTGACTGAAAACAAACCAGAATGTATTTTATTTGGGGCTAAAACATGGCCAGATTTTGTTCAAGAACTTGGTACTTTGCTTCTTACTGTAGACCTGAGGTGATGAATGTGATGTTTGACGATTGTCTAAACGTTGACAAACAGACTGACTGTGTCTTTAGAAGCAGCTTTTTTCAACTCTGACTTCTGGTTAAGGTTAAACCCTTCCTGAGTTGAAAGGACTTTGAAAAGGCAATAAATGCTTTTATCAGTTCTCTCATTGATTATAGAAAAGCTCTGTATGTTGGAATAAACCAGGGGTCTCTAGATCGACTCCAGTTGGTCCAGAATGCTGCTCGACGGTTGACGAACACTAGGAGGCGCAGTCACATCACGACTTGACTTGATAGGGTTGATTTTAAACTTTTATTGTTTGTTTTTAAGGCTGTTCCTGACATTGCACCTTCTTATTTGTGCAATCTTTTACAAGCACATGGTCCAGGTAGAGCTCTTAGGTCTGCTGACCAACATCTTTTGGAAGTCCTCAGATCAAAGTCTAAATAGTGGGGTGACAGTTCATTTACTGCAGCTGGTCCAAATTAATGGAATTCATTACCATTTGAGTTGAGTGCGATCAATGACCTATTTTTGTAAATAAAATTTGATTGATTGATATTAGGATAGGTATTTAAATTAAAATGGATCTTTTTTTAACTAGGAGAATGTTTGACCTTGTATGTATGAAATATTTGCATTAAAATATTTACTCGTTTTTGCACAAAATATAAAAGCTACCTTTAAAGTACCTTTAGTGCAGGTTACAGTGTCTTGACCAATCATATCCTCCCATTGGTTACTGTTTTTTCCCTTCTTCCACAACACAATTTTTGTAATTCAATCTTACAAAAGTTGGATAATAAATTTGGCCTCTTCAGCTGGAACATTAGAGTCATAATGGCCAATTTATGGATTCATATTTATCCCAACTTTCCCTCCTGATTCCCAGATGACCAAGCTGCTTCCACACAGAGCCACGAGGCATGTTTCAGGTGATGGACGGGCCGAT
The DNA here is from genome assembly GCA_031762555.1 of Cynodonichthys magdalenae. Lineage (NCBI taxonomy): Eukaryota > Metazoa > Chordata > Actinopteri > Cyprinodontiformes > Rivulidae > Cynodonichthys > Cynodonichthys magdalenae. The sequence continues at coordinate 19,700,838 of JARVJO010000039.1, forward strand.
GACAGCCGGCGTGCCCCAGCCGAGGACAGATTTTTACTTTTACTTCACCTGTCTGTCATTTGGGCTCTCTGTCTTCCTGCCCCCGGGCCTCTGCCTCATTGTTTCCCCTCTTTCAAGCCCCTCGGGGTGCTGAGGTTTCATTCTCACCCGAAGCTTCTTGTCCCGGAACAGCAGTTTGCGTCCGATCTCGTTCAGCTCCAGCCAGTCGATTTTGGAGTCGTGGCTGATGGTTCCCAGATTGTAGCCTGCAGCCAAGTCCACTGAGGACCGAAAACAAGCGTCAGATTAACTGAGCTGCCAGAGTTTGGCTAAAAATGGCTTTTAATTCAAAACGATGAAACTAGCAGATAATAATTCAGCAGTTTAACTCCTTTAAAACCTCACAGTACCTGCACTGACTTTATGTTACTGTTGATATAATGCTGTACTGTTCACCAACTAATGATCTAATTTGCAAACACACAACCCTTCTCCTCACCGATGGCGATGGTCTTTATATCGATCAGATAAGCGAGCTTCTTGTTGTCTTCAACTCCTCTCTGCTTCCTCTCATTTAGTCGCACACTACACACACAGAAACACACACACACAGCAGAGCAGTCAGTGTATTACAACTGAATCCAACAGCGTGTGTTTCAACATCCAGGACTCAAATGGAGCATCATGTAAATCCTGCTCATGATGTTGTTGTGCTGCAGAGGAGAGCAGCAGGCAGAATCCTGTGAAAGCTGCTCGCCTCGACGGCCACGTCAGTCAGACCTGACACCGCTGACAGCTCTGAATACATCAACATGGATGTGTGCTGATTAGCAAACCTTCTGAACGCTACTTTCTGTCTCAGTACTTTAGATTTATGCAAGACTCAACACAGCCATCTAAAGGACAGAACTGGAATTACATCATTTATTCTATATGATGTATAGAAGCAGCTGGATCCACAATATATTCTACCCTCTTAGCTCTGTGTAAAAACGTTCACCATCATCTGCAGGATATGTTATCAGTTTTACAACAGACACCGACCTGATGAGGTGAGGGTTCATAAACTCTGTCCGGACGGAGCCCAGAACCTCGTTGTTGCTGTACTCCACCAAACTCAGCTCCCCGGCATTAAAAACCATGCACACCTGCAGGCAGAGTAACAGTTCAGGACACAACCTAGCAGATTTTTACATTTAAATATCGAGCAAAACATATGTATGTGTACACACATTTTCGTTTTCAAAGAAGAATTTCTCGTTCCCTCCAGAACCGGGCCAAGGTACCTGAGAGACAAAAACAGAAGCAAAGTTAGAGAAATTTTTTTTTACATGAACTGCAAGCAGATGGTACAGATGAAAGCAATGATGTTTGTCAAAAGCTGGTAAAATAAAGACTCGAGCTCTATAACCCATATGTGTCAAACTCAAGGTCCGCGGGCCAAATATGGCCCATGCGTCACTTTCGTCCGGCCCGTCAAAGGGCGAGTTCAGAATACAAGACCACAACTCTACAGTGAGTAAAACTCTGATTTTTACTTTTAATAGTAATTCTGTATTATTTATTTGAGTTGTAGTACTTTTCAGTGACGTGTTAAAACGCATGCAGGAAATACCACATAGAGCTCAGTTATTGTTTGTTAGCAGGGTTCAGCGGCAGCAACAAAACCAGGAACGTGACATTTGCAAAGCTACAAAAATTTGAAGGAGCATGACCATGTGCCGGGACATTGCAGAGGGCCAATATGAAGGGGCGGGGACGGCGTGATTGCATCACTATTGGCGCGCGCCCCCTCCCACCTTGTGCAACACATTAACTATGAACCTAGCTTTAATTACAACTGGCCCTTTGAGGGGCCACCATAATGCTCATGTGGCCCCCCTGACAGAACCGGAACCTGTTCCGTACCTCGCTTAATTTATTGTTGAGCAGGTCTCCGAGCAGCAGAGTGTCTGAGGTGTGAGCCACCAGGTAACGATCTTGTCCCATGATCTTAACTTCCTCGATCTCATAACCGTAGTAGGACTTCAGAACCACTCGTGTTCCGGTGGAGAGGTTCCTCGCGATCACCTGAAGAAAAGATTTCAGTTTATTTACATAGCGCCAAATCACAACAGTTGTTGTCGCAGGGCTCTGTACAGAAAAAAACAATACATCTAAAGAAGCCAGCAGATTGTGTTGAATCTAGATTTATTAAAGGGACAGAAAAACAATTTGATATTTGATTTGCAGGAGAAATTTACACAAAAAAACTTTTTTTAACGGTTGCAGCTTTGAGGCTCATAGACTTAATCAGAACAGAAAGTTTAGGTCTTTGAGAAAAGACAATGTTTACTGATGAACTGCTAACTAGAAAACATAACTGTCTCAGTTTGAGTCTCATTAGAAGCTCTAATTATTTCTAAATCATATTCTCATCAGCTTCTTTTTCTGTTTCTAACACTGTCCTTCAAATAATAAGTTATTTTCCGGAAATATCTGGAGGTATGTTTTTAGGTTTTAGCTTGAAAATGATGGCAAATAAATAAAAAAAGACGTGGTTTCCATTTACGGTATTTTATTCCATATTTGAGTACAAAATAGAAACAAAGTTTTGATTGTTTCAAGCTCTTTAAATATCTTTTTTCTTCTTCTCCTGATTACAAACCTGAGGCACTTGCTGCACTTAAATGTATTTAATTGGAACGACTCGACTCACACGGTTAACGAGCTCATTTAGGTTTCCAATCAACTCCCAGCTGGGAGCAACGACAAACACAGAGTCTGAGTATTTTTCTTTAAGTTGTTTTGTTTCTTGTAAAATGAGTGTGTGATTTTTCCTACCTGACTCAGGCCAACGTAGGTCATCTCAAACTTGTTCTTGTAGATGGTTCTCCTCAAGCAGCAATCAAACAGCTCCACGCCTCCACACAGCGTTCCCTGTCAGGACAAAACCAACAAACACTTAGAAATGGAAAGCTCCCTGTGCACACGACGACTGCTGCTGGTGTTTCAGCTTCAACGCAGGAATGAGTTACAGCACAAAGACGTGATCCGTCTCTCTTCCAGGCCAAGCTGGTGATGGTGTAGAGGTTGGAGATTTCTTTCGGTTTCGCTTCGTCCCACACGCCTCTCCTGGGAGCCCAGTTAAACACTCGTAACCTGCACAGGATCAACCAGATGAACGTTTCATCCCCTTGGCTCATTCATCACCGACGGTTAATCTGTGTTTCATTCTGACCGGTCGAAGCTGCCGAACACCACAGACTGCCCGCTGGGGCTGGTGACCGCCACCGTGAACTCCCTCTCTGATCGGTCGCGGCTGTAGTCGAAGTTCTGCAGGATGTGGCCCTCCCTGCTGTACGCCACCACCTTCTTGTCGCAGCCGCCCGCCACGATGCTGTTAGCCCCCCAGGCCAGGGCGTAAGGAGGGCACGGATGTGTCAGCAGCTTCCCCTGAGTCAGAGCGTGTGAGAACATGAAAACACTCCTGAGCGTTCAGCGTGGACTCATGTGGCCATCTGTACCTGAGATTCCCCTGAGCCTTCATCGTCAAAGAAGAAACGCACAACGGTCCCATCAGCGTGGCCGGACAGGATGCCTTTACCAGAAACACTGACACACAGTTCATGTACCATCAGTACAACAGACCAGCTGGAACAATAACCAACGGGTTAGAATTAAAGGTTTTTACTTGCACGTCAACGAGACAACGCAGGACTCCGTGGCGTAGATGGTGGAGGATTTATTTGTCTGGGTGTTGGCGAGGCGAACCTGGTAAAGAGGAAGCAGGTTAGCCGTGGCAGCCATCTTGAATTTTGACTCCACACGTGAATCAGCTGTAGATGTTCATCTAATGATTACTTTCTGAGAGTTTAAATCAAATCCTTGATATTTTGCTGACCGACAGGCAAACAGACGCAAAGGGTCGGGTAATTACACGATCGCCTGCCTTCCAAGACGGCAGGCATTAACGGCGGACTGTTAGCGACGTACCTTTCCATCAACCAAGCCATAAACGACAGCATTTTCTGCGAGCCACAGGAGGCGAGTCACAGCACTCTGCAACACAGTTATCAGAGTAACACAGTCAAGTAGCTGTTGCTGAAACTGAAGCTTTTACAGTTAGAAAAATAACACCGACCTGCCTGACCTTTGACCCTCCACTTTAAAATGAAAAAAAAAAAAACAACAGAGTTGTAAAGTAACAAAGTACAATTCTTTGTTACTTTAAAAAGTTTGGTTATCTATACTTTATTTTTCAGCCAACTTTTTATTTCTACTCCTTACATTTTTTAAAAAAGGTAAGAAGTAAAAAGTCTAATTCATTAAAACTTCCAACTTTTTATTGTTAAAAAAAGAAAAATCTATCCAGATAAATTACGTCTCTCAGATAGAGTGAATTTAACTGTGGTTGGATGAGAAGTATAAATATATAGCATTCTGACACTCTATTGGTTTGTACATTTTACCAAAGTAATTTTATGGTAAGATACTTGTACTTTTACTCAAGTATCACTTTGAGGTACTTTATACAACACTGCAAACCAGGCTGTGCCACAGTTTCTCTTGTCTCTTCTCACTTGATTAAGACATGTAATATTAAAGCTGACACACATTTTTTCACATATTGAACATACTTAAGATCATTAAAAAATGTAAAAAAGAAAAAAAAACTCAGCTCCTCTTTACTCACCATCTGAACAAATTTGTTGCAAATGGCTTTCTTGTCGCCCCTAAAAAAACAAAAAATGTCATGAAAAAATGTTCAAAATGAATTTTAAAGTGGAAAACTAAATCAGAAAAAAGGGGGAATACCAATCCTCCCCGATTCTGTAGATATAGATTATGTTGTCTGACTGGCCGATGGCGATCTTGGTGGAGTCCGGTGAGAAGACCATGTCGTTTACCACATAGCTCTGTTTTCCATACTGAAAACAAATAAAACAAAATAAGCAATTTAAAACTATGAATGGAAAAATTGTTTTGTGACATTAGAATTAACTGCAGAATAATCCGTTGTGTTTCTTAGTTGTTAAACTAGCCTGTTAATAAAGTATGTAGTTACACTACATTCACTTTTGTTGTGCATGTGAATTATTTAGAGGAGGTTTTTATTTCAGGTTATGTGAGATGTTTTTGCTGTAAGAAAAATTTTAAGAAAACTAGACTTTTTTTCTGCACGTATTTCACCTTAGGGTCCAGAGGTTTGGTGGAGAACTTGTCCCTTCTTTCTCCCTGCTCATCGTAAAGCAGAACCACTCTGTCCACAGTGCAAACAGCAAACCTTGTGTTGTTCGGTGACCAGGCCATGCATGTTACTTTGGCAGCACCCTCCTGTGGAGAAAAATAGAACAAGTAAAACTGTCAACATTAAAAATTAACAGATGTTATCCGCGCATCTCCGTCCCTCCGTCTGTTTCTGACCAACGACATTAGCCATAATCTGCTATAGCGAGTCTCACTTTTTTAACTGGCTCTTTAGCATTAGCTAGCATCAGGCTAAAATCAGGCTAAAACTCATAACAGCCAGACTTACCTGGGGTGTTAAGAGTGTCTTAAGATGCTTCAGTTGCATTTTCCGAAGCCTAACGGAAGCCCACAGAAAATAGTAAATAATGAAACGTTTAGAGCAGGGTCATTTCTCCGACCAGCTCCGGGCTACCAGCTAGCAAGGAGGACATCTCTGTAGTAAACATATCAGCGATCTCCTTAGTTACCGAGGTGGGCTGGAGCTCGTGGTGCATTTAAAGAAAAGAGGAAATTCCATTTTCTCCCTTTTAGACGTCTTCTGTTCCGCACAGAAGACATATAAAATAGAAGCCCCGATGCAACATAATGAATAGTGCAAATGATTTCCCATTATATTAATGATGCTGAACATTGGAGGAACGTCGGGAAAAAAATTCCACAGTGACAGTTCCAGAGAAATTATTCGCCGTCTGCGTTTTTATCATGAATGTCCTTGAACGTTTCCTTCCATATTAGTTGGACATTTTATTTTAAGCCACAGTCACCGTATAAAAATGTAAACAAAATTCAGTGTTTCAACCGTCCAAACAACAGTCATAAATAAAAACAGACCTGGAGATGCCGGGGATTGAACCCGGGGCCTCATACATGCAAAGCATGCGCTCTACCACTGAGCTACATCCCCTTTCAATCATTCCATAGCGGAAAACCATACAAATTTCTCGGATCTGCCGTGGTCGTGGATATATGTTGTGTTGTGTTGTGTTGTGTTGTGTTGTGTTGTGTTGTATATGTGAATTTAGATACACGCATACATTGTTATTACTAGTAATATTCATTTCCATCAATTCTATGTTCCAGAACTTAAAATTTCCAAAATTACAACAAAACAAGATAATAGTATTTTTACGGTTATTAAATTATGATATGATTTATTGCTCTTATATTCTGACCACGCGATAATCTTATAGAAAAATCATTATTACGCACATCATAAAATTCTCTGGAAACCAGCAGTCACCTGCTGGTTAGACAAAGAATTATGTATGTGACGTTTCAAGACAATACCGGAAACAAGTAGATTTAATTTCAAAGTAAAAGTAAATGACTATTCATTAACTTGAATTTCCGCTTGTGATGGTTTGAATGATTTCGTGCAGGTAAAGCGTTCGTACTCACTTAAAATCTATATGACAATTATAGACAAATATTAAAGCGTATTTACATGCCACAACTGTGAAAAGAAAAGAAAAGAACAGAAAAGAAAAGAAAAGAAAAGAAAAGAAAAGAAAAAGAAACGGGATCACGTTCGTTGTTTATTATGTTGTCAGTGTATTTGCAAATGTTTCTTTCTTACTGTACTTAAAAACACACAGTAAATAAATAAACATTGACGGATTTTATTGTTAATTCCTCCATATGACGTACTGAAAGTGTTACTAATGAGTTAAAGCAAAAAAAAAATTGATGCGATACCATACATCTGATGATTTCCAGCTAATCATTAAAATATGACTTGTCAACAGTTGTCTTTTTTTATTTCCTTGTTTTCTTCTGAAATTCGATTTCAGTTTCATTAAGTCTTTTGGTCAAGTACATAATACATATGGTCAAGTATAATTTTTGTTTTAGACAACAATAAAGTTTATTTAGAAAATTCTCACCGGAAATGGGTTGCGTTGCTGCGTCAAACATTCGTGTACAGACCGCGGGCCGACTTCCACGCTGCTGGCGGCGCGCGTGGAACCTTTTGCTAGCATCATCTTTGTAGTTTTAACCGCCAAAGTCTTTCACTAAGCCTTATTTTTGCCTTTTCGCTCCTATTTTGACACAGGATACGCCACGACGCTTCCAGGTTATATTTTTAAACGTCAAATTTTGTTTTTTGTCCGCTTTTTTTCGAGTTTGTCCCTGCAGCCCTCTCATTGTGGCGGAAGGTTCACGTGGACAGCAGAAGACCTCGTCGCTTTAAACCGCTGAAGGAAATCAATAGTTAGCATCAATAGCATCAGCTAACCTGAAAAAAATGGCAACCTTGATTCTGGAGGATGGAGAGAGGTTTAGTGGGCGCCTTTTTGGTGCAAATGTATCCGTGTCGGGAGAAGTTGGTAAGTCCTTATTTACTTTTCTGTAAAATTAAAAAAAATCTTCATAAATATTAACTTTTACTTTTGTAAATGCGTGTATTTACTCGTAAATTAAATGTTTTACGCCCTAATATTCAGAGGTTAATTTAATTTAGCGCCACTTGAATAGCTTGTCTCTGTTAAGGGGGCGTGTGTTAAAACTGTTTATAAGTATTGGGTTTAAATTAGCTAAAGTTTTCCATTGGAACATGCTTTAACAACTTGTCTTATCAACTATAAAAGGTGCAGGTAAATAAATACTCTTGATGACCAGAGAGTTTCCTGATAAGTTTAGGCAGAAGGATGCCCTGTGAGGATAGCTGAAGAAAGAAAAAGCAAGCAAATTAGTGAAAAGTGTCAGTTTGCAGTTTTAGGTCATTTCCTGAGGAATGTTTTGTGTATTTAGTGTTTCAGACCGGCATGGTGGGATACCCTGAGGCTCTCACTGACCCATCCTACAGCTGCCAGCTGCTGACTCTCACTTACCCTCTGGTTGGCAACTATGGAGTACCAAAGGATGAAGAGGGAGAGTTTGGACTCAGCAAAGTGAGTTAAACATAAACATATATAAAGAAGCTTTGGAGAGTATAGTCGGAGGGAAATGGCTTTACCTTAACACCATATAATGATGACTTTTCTTTGTTCTGCTCAGTGGTTTGAGTCATCCAAGATCCATGCTGCAGCTCTGATTATTGGTGAATTATCAGAGAATCCCAGTCATTGGAGTTCAGTCAGGTCACTGGAGCAGTGGCTGAAAGAACAAGGCATTCCTGGATTACAAGGTCAGAAAATTATATGAAAGGATGGAGTCTAATATGAAATGAATAAATGTGCATTTAACTTTGTGTATTCATGTGCAATAATAGGCGTATCTAAAAAAAATTTTAAAGGCTTCTCTTCACTCCAGGTGTTGACACCCGCCGTCTGACCAAAAAGATCAGAGAGAAGGGCACCATGTTGGGGAAGCTGATCATAGACGGGATCCCTGAGGACAGCATTCCCTTTGATAATCCAGATCAGAGAAACCTGGTCCAGGAGGTGTCTATGAAGGTAATTCAGTCAGATTTCACCTTAAAGTCTCATGGCAGCTTTAACAGCCCTTTAATGATAGAACTGATAATAACTGCTTCTTGTTTTATTGAATAATTCCTTCTAGATGCATAAAACAAGACTCTACATGTTAAAGAGGTGGATTGTTTGGAACCTGTTTAATAACTTTGTCCACATTAGCAGGAAATTCTTAGCATTATCAAACAGCAATTAGCTGATGTTCAAAATAATTTTTGCATCATCTGGGCCAATAAAACAACACAATTTATGAGGGCCTATTATCTGCTCAGAAATATTCCAGTTGTTCCACTTATGTTTGTCTTCAGGAGCCCAAAATATTCAACCCAAGTGGTAGTTTGCGGATTACAGTGGTTGACTGCGGAATCAAGTATAACCAGATCCGCTGCCTGGCTCAAAGAGGAGCACGTGTCACTGTTGTACCGTGGGACCACCCGCTCAACGCCAGCGGTCAGTAATGTTCTACTTTCTCTTATCTCGCAAAATTTATTTGGACTTGAAGGCATCATCTGTTAGAAATATGTGTTTTCACTTTTGTTTCTCATATTTTCAACCAATTTTAACTTACCTTGTTGAATTGGCAGGTTAATAAACTGCATAAACACATTTTTATTAGTATAGGTTTTAAAATGTACGGAGTATTTCTCTTTATTAATGAGAGCATTTCTATCATTTTCCTCAGATTTTGATGGTTTGTTCATCAGTAATGGACCTGGGGACCCTCAGTTCTGTCAGGCCACCATCAACAACGTGAGGAAGGTGGTCAACGTGGATCAGCCAAAACCAGTTTTTGGGATCTGTCTCGGACATCAACTGATTTCTTTGGTCATTGGAGCAAAAACCTACAAGATGAAGTGAGTTATAAACAGCATATTTACATAAATCAACACCTAAAACTCTCAAATCAGGATTTTCAGGGGATTTAACATTAAAATTTAGGTTTTGTGTTAAGATTTTTAAAGAATAATAATCTCTTGAGTCATACTAAATAACTTTAGAATTAACACAGTCAAATGTGTTGAGTTATGAGTCTACACGTGGCCTTAAATATTCTTTTAAAACTAGACAAAGATTAAAAAAAAAAGTCTTTGAAGTGAAGGAAACTCCTCTGTTTTCTCTAAAACGGCTGCTGTGTTTCCACTCTTTGTGCTGTGAAAAGCAGGTTTTTGCTGTCCTCAGCAGTCCTGCATCTTTGGTTTGAGCACCGAACTGAAAGAGGCTAATATAAACACGTTTCTGTGAGTACTTCACAGCCCCTTCTGAGGCGATGGTGTCCGCTGATGGCAGCTTTATCAGACTCTGCATGAAGGTCACAGGGACAGTGAGAGTTCCCACTGCTCAGCTGGAATGTTGTTGACTTCTAAACAGATACGTTTGTGAGAGTTTATAAGGTTTATTTGCTACAAACTGCAGCTTCAGGTTTGTTTTCTTGACTAAAGGATAACTAACATTCCTTGTCATTTTTCAAGGTGATGCCAATTAATATTTTAATGTGATTTAACATAAAACATCTCTTAATCTTGCACAAAATACTCAGTTTGAAGCAGTTTTTGGGTATTTTTTTATGTAAAATATGCATAAAATTTTCAGTTTAAGACTGTGTTAAACCAATTTCTTTAATTTTGTTTGCTTGTTTTTCAGGTATGGTAACCGTGGTCACAACCAGCCGTGCATCCACAACGGAACGGATCGCTGCTTCATCACCAGTCAGAACCACGGCTTCGCCGTCGACCCAGACACCCTGCCGAACGACTGGGACGTTCTTTTTACCAATGCCAACGACCACACCAACGAAGGCATCGTGCACAACACCAAACCCTTTTTCAGGTAACCGTCTCTTAGGATGAAGTGTTTGAAACCTTTTGTTTGAGAGAAGAGTTTTAACGCTTCAGTCTGATCCTTTAGTGTTCAGTTCCACCCGGAGCACATGGCCGGCCCAACAGATCTGGTCAGCTTGTTTGATGTTTTCCTCGGCACTGTGAAAGACTACAAAGAGGGCAACACAGCAACGTCTGGTAATCAGATTTTGTTCTGCTTGACTGTGTTTCAAGGCCAGTTTGTGTGTTTTTAATCGCAACATCCAACAGGTTAGGACACCTTCTCTGGATTCTTGAAATTAAAATAAATGAAAACTGGTTTGTTTCTTTGTTGTTCCAGTTAAGCAGCGTTTGATGGATCACCTCACTTACCCTGATTCTCCAAAGACAGAGGAGGTGGTCAGACCTAGGAAGGTCCTCATCCTGGGCTCTGGGGGACTCTCAATTGGCCAGGCAGGGGAGTTCGACTACTCTGGATCCCAGGTCTGTGAAACAAAGAGCATTCTGTTCAAATTTATCTTAGAATAAGTGACCATGTTGGAGTGTGTGATAAAGAGCAGCTAAGGTGACTTCTTGAAGCTCATAGACCATTATTTTAGCTTTAACTCTTTTTTTCAGACAAAATAAAATGTTTTTTATGACAGTGTTCCCACGGATCATTAAAGTCTTTAAAGGCATTGAATTCATCAATCCAAAAACAAGGCCTTAAATATCCTTTAAAATGTTTTAAATCAGTTTTTCAAAAATGTAGACACATTGTAAGTACAGGGTTCCCATGTGTCCTTGAAATCATTGAAAGTTTGTGAATTTGAAAAAGTAATTTCAAGGCCCTGGAAAGTTTTTGAAAACAGCCAAAAATAACATTGGTCCTTGAAAGTCCTTGAATGTTTTTTGGGGATTGAAGCTCTCTATCCACATGATGGGTTTTCATCATCTGTTAAAAAAAATAAAATAAAAACCTTACATTTGTTGCGGTGAATAACTCAGGATTACGGTAAACTGATGCTGCTTTGAACAAATAACGTGAATCATAGTCATAGTTTTATCCAATCAGAGCAGAGTAGGGCGGGTCGTTCTTTCTGAGCCCAGGTGAAAGAACCACAACTTCTCCTGTCCTCACCGAGCAGCAGCGTCCCTGGACATTTTAGAATCCAGACAGACCGATAGGTCTTCTCTGAGACTTTGTTTCATTTTGAGTCAAAAGTAGAGACTTCAAACTTAAACCAGTTTTTAAATTGTGTTGATAGGCCAAGTAAAACCAGAATTATGATAAATAATAAATGCTACTTTTTTTTTCTTAAAATGATGTCTAAGTTGATGCGCGTTGGGTCGCGAGTAGGAAACACTGTCCCGGGGGGGGGGCAGCAATCCTTCGTTAATTTGTCCAACAGCAAAAAGTGATATTTGTAGCGTTACACACGTTTGGATTTCACAGTCAGGGTGTAGTTCAGTGTTTGTAATCTTTAGTCAGTTTTAGTCAAAACAATGAGCTGCGTGGAGCTGAGCTCAGAGGTCTGTTAATGTGGGGGGGTGGGGGACGAGACGGCCCACCTGCAGAACCAGGGGTGGCTGGTCCAACAGAACCAAGCATCAGTTCTGAAGAAAAAGAGTAGGATGTTTCTGTTGCTGCAGAGGTGAGCAGGTTTCAGCCACAGAGAACAGCTGAACTTTTAGACCCAGAGTTTAAAAAACTCTTTTATTGTTTTAACCACAGACAGAACCAACAAGAAGGCAGCAAAAAGTAAAGAATCAGGGAAAATTAATAAATTTTAAATGTAAATGGATTCTAAAAATAATTTATTAACAATAGTTTTACATCTTTCTGTTCATGTTTCACATATCTTATTATTTTAATATATTTTCCCCGTTCATCAGAATAATAGTTTTATGTTTTGTTATATTTTATAAATATGTCCATGTTTAATAATTTGTGATAAATCCACAAACTTTTGTTTATTCAGTCATTATTTAATACAGCTGCACAATAACTTGTTAAAATATAATGATGTTTGTTTTCAACATGTTATTAAAAATGATCTCTTCATGTTATGGAAAGATCCTCTTGAAACAAGAGAAAACCTGTTTTTAAGAAAATGACTGCTTATAATTTATTATTCATTACTATCGACAAGCTCAATCTACTTTAGATTAATTCATTAATTGATAATTTACTAAATAAATTTAACAAAGTTCTGTTTAGTGAAAGTAGTTTTGTAGATGAAGTTGTATTTTATAACTATAGAAATGCTGTTATCAGTATTTTAAAGTAATATCAGACATGTTGGTATCAGTTCTCAGAGCTTGTGGTTCATCTCATTAATCATGTCTATGATTTATGTCACACTGACTCTGTGCAGAATGTTTTTATGGCCAAATTCTGCTGTTTGTTTCATTATGAAGCTAATCTACATGAAAAATCTGTACATGTGTAGTTTGTGATTTAAAAGGTATTGTAGTTTATGTAGTAATAGAACTACGTTTCTCAACATCTTTTTACTTGGTAAGGACATTTACATGTTATTTGTACTCAACAGATACATTATTCCATAAATATTTTGTAACATTTGGTAAATGGTAAATGGTAAATGGCCTGAACTTATATAGCGCTTTATAAGTCCTTCCGGACCCCCAAAGCG
>JARVJO010000039.1:19714014-19746953 GCA_031762555.1 Cynodonichthys magdalenae
TTGCCCAAGGACACAACGACTGAGACAGCTGGAACGGGGGATCGAACCGGTGACCTTTCGGTTCCAGGACGACTCCCCTAACCACTCCGCCACAGCCGCCCATTTATCTGGTTAAAGTTGATTTAATCTGTAGAATAAACTGTGGTTCCTCAGGTTTATGAAGGTAACTTGTTCTGTGGGTTTCTCAGCTGTTGTTAGATGTTATATGGTGCAGAGGAAGTGTTGTGTTGAAAGATGAATGATGCAGTAAAAACTAACTCATGGTGCTCAGTCGATGTGTAAAGAGTCTAAATCCTGCTTCAATCAACTTCACATTAAGAACAGGTGACCCCCAAATGTTGACTGGTCTGTGGTAGATTTTTAGAATTTGGTTTCAAATTTAACATTGTTTTAAAAAAATCATTGAACTTTTTAAATTGGACAACCTGGTTTCTAAAGATAAAAAACAGTAATATAGAAGACAAAACTATTTAATTTCATACATGAATGTAGAATTGTTTGTGAGATTTTGTAAATTTCACAGGGAGTGCTGCCTAAAATCTTTTGGGAAGTGATCCATATCTCAAAAAATGCTCAGATGTCTGGTAGCAGTGATGGGATGCTTCTGTAATATTAGGTGTAGAAAACAATCGGGCAACAGTTTGCTTTAATCCATGAAAGTTTCATATAGATGATGACTTCTGTCAATGTGTCACTGCTTTTTGTTTGTTCAGCACTGCGTTGTTGTGTCCTGTGTGTAGTTAATGTCTGCGTAAAGACACATAAATCTTGCCGTCTTCTTGAATTGGTGAATTGCATCATTTCATATTCATTTATTGTTGATTTGAATGTAGGATTTACATTTAATCCACTTTCTTCCACTGATTCTGACTGAACGTCTTCTATGCTGTTCAGGTTTTTTTGTTTTGAATTTCTATGATATTAAAACTGTTTACTGGTAACATTCTGTGGTAGCAGTAGGTAATTACCGTCGCACGTGGTACTTGAATTTGAGAAATAGGTCCTGGAAAGTCCTTGAATTTGATGTTGACCAAGGTGTGAGAACCCTGCAAGTAGGATGACTGTAATTTTGTCTTAAATATTCAAATAACTGGTAACATTAAAAAAGTTACAGAATGTGTCTTGCAGCTCGTTTTGTCTTAAACATTTGGTTAAAATTGTCGCTAAGCAGTTTTTTTCCATTTGTGTGTGTGTGTGAAATTGGTCTTAAATTTCATTTCAAGTGGCATTAAAAAGGTTAAAGTCCTACGTTTAACTGTAGGAACCCTGTGTTACAGGAAGACCAATTCTGAAAAGGCTTTTTGTTTAATATTTTTAATATTTAGCTTTGTTAAAGTTTTATTCTTGTGCTTCATTTGAACGTGTTTTGCTTTGATTTCAGGCGATTAAAGCTCTGAAGGAGGAGAACATCCAGACTGTGTTGATTAACCCCAACATAGCCACGGTGCAGACCTCCAAAGGTCTAGCAGACAAAGTCTACTTCCTGCCGATTACACCAGAATATGTTACTCAGGTGTGGATTTGTTTTAACTTCTCTATAATTGAACTTATATTCCATCTTATCTAAAAGTAACAGTTTAAAAATGAACAAACGCGATCGTCGTCTCACAACAGGTGATCAAAAACGAGCGTCCGGACGGCGTCCTGCTAACTTTCGGTGGTCAGACTGCTCTGAACTGCGGCGTGGAGCTGAGGAAGATGGGCGTCCTGGAGAAGTATAGAGTGAAGGTTCTGGGAACGCCGGTGGCCTCCATCGAGATGACCGAGGACAGGAAGATCTTTGTGGAGAAGATGGAGGAGATCAACGAGCACGTCGCTCCCAGTGAAGCGGCGCTGTCGGTGGAGCAGGTGGGCGGGGGGGTCCGATTCTTTACGACCGTTCTTCCTGTTTTGCCACCTCCCTTTGGTTTAGATTCACGTTTATTTTCTCGCAGGCGTTGGCGGCTGCTGAACGTCTGGGCTACCCCGTCTTGGTCCGTTCGGCGTTCGCTCTCGGCGGCCTGGGCTCTGGCTTCGCCAACAACCGAGAGGAGCTCATTTCTCTGGTATCGTCAGCCTTCGCGCACACCTCTCAGGTCCTGGTGGACAAATCCCTCAAAGGCTGGAAGGAGATCGAGTACGAGGTGGTCCGAGACGCCTACGACAACTGTGTCACTGTAAGAGGGGGCGGAAAACATCAACACAGTTTAATTTGTAGCTCATATTTTAAAACGTTTATTGTTGAGCTTTTTAATGCTTGTGTTCAGGTGTGTAACATGGAGAATATTGACCCTCTGGGTATCCACACTGGAGAATCCATCGTGGTGGCACCAAGTCAGACGCTGAACGACCACGAGTACAACATGCTGAGGAACACGGCCATCAAAGTGATCCGACACCTCGGCATTGTGGGCGAGTGTAACATCCAGTACGCCCTGAACCCTGAATCTGACCAGGTAAACAGAAATGAGAACGTTTTATTTATAAAGCACAGAACTGAAGCTGCAGAGTTCTAGTATTCATACTTGTACACAAATATTATAATATTGCAGTATTACATCATCGAGGTGAACGCCCGTCTGTCGCGGAGCTCTGCGCTCGCCAGTAAAGCCACTGGTTATCCTTTGGCCTACGTCGCTGCTAAACTTGGTCTGGGGATACCTCTGCCACAACTAAAGTATGTATTTTAAGATATGATCTTTTAAAGAATTTCCATCTCTTTCGGTTTTTATCTTAACTGATGGTTTTAAAGTTGGTGATGTGATCATTTATTTGTTTTTTTCTTCAAGAAATTCTGTCACCAACTCAACGACTGCAAACTTTGAGCCCAGTCTGGACTACTGCGTGGTGAAAGTTCCTCGATGGGATCTTAGCAAGTTCCTCAGGGTTTCCACCAAGATCGGCAGCTCCATGAAGAGCGTCGGTAAGAGAGAGCGGGGGGCAGTTCCTCCTGTTTTATAAACTGTATCTAACAGCTTTTTAGTTTTGTTGCAGGTGTGTTCACTGTGAGTTTTCAGTAGTCATGATATTTTTGTTGAATATATTCTCACTAGGGGAGGTGATGGCCATTGGCCGCAGCTTTGAGGAGGCCTTTCAGAAAGCTCTGAGGATGGTGGATGAGAACTGCGTCGGCTTCGACCACACTATCAAACCCGTCTCCGAAAAGGTTTGAGTCTTCATTTCAATTTGTGACTGAAATAGCTGCTGAACATTAGATTACAGAATCTTCGCAAAGCTTTGGGTTATTTGGAGTAGGGTTGGGCGATATTGGAAAAAAAACAAAAAAAAAACTCAATTAATAGAGCCGTTTAGCCGATAACGATTAATCCCCTGGAGTCCCTGAACCCCGCTCACATGACCAATTTAAATCCCTCTAATGGGTAAGATATTCTCTAAGTACAGTATTTGTTCCAGCTTGTTTAAAAAGTACATATTTCAAGCTATACAGCTGCTCTTAAATTGTTTTTATAAGCCAAGTAAAACGGAAGTTATGATAGTTTACTACACTTTTTTTAATGTTCCTCATATGAAGCGTTGCAGCAGGAGGCAGCAAAAGACGAGCAAATTCATGAAAAGAACACCTCAATCCACTTTCTGGTGTCATCCTCATCCTGCCGAACAAACATAACCACTCCCCCCAAACTCCTTTTTGATTGACATCTAAAATTATTTGACAAGCGGCAAAAAATAAACTACAGGAAGAAGAAAATAAAAAGACATGAAAGTTGAATGAAGTTCGGCTGCGATGGAGAGACGGCGAAATCAGGACTGAGTGATGAGGTTTGAGAGGGTTCAGACTTTATAGTTAGGTTGCAGTTTCATGTTTAGTTTAGTCAGTTTTAATGAATCAATCAGTTTTTTGAATCAAAACGAGGCGATATTTGAACATGGTTGTCTGGGAGCATTAAGTGCCAAATAATAACCGCTGAAAGTTTTTCTGATGAATAATTGTACGTAATACGATTTTGCCAAACCCTAGTTTGAAGTTTGTCTTGTTTGGACATTTAACAAACTTTTAATAAAGCTTTTTTCTAATGTTTAATGAAAATAAGTTTCAATAAATATGTGAACCTGGCCTTAAGGATGAAAATGAGATGTTAAGCAGTCGTTTCAACATTAGCATGACATTAATTGTTGTATTCTGCTTTTTAAATGTAAATAAAAAAATACTTAAAGTTTACAAGAAAGAATCAAAATTGCCCTCCAAAATGTAACTGTCTCACATCATTACTTTTATCTGTGCACAAAATATTGACAGAGAAAAAGTTTTTAGTACAAATGTACCAGTCTTCCAGCGTTTTGATGTTCGTTCATTCGTTTTTCTGTTGGTTGCAAGGATCTCTGAGTGAAACATTTACATTTCTAATATTTGTCAACTAAAACAACTAAACTGGTCAAAAGCTCAGCTGTTTATTTGTGAAAGTTAAACTTGTAATTTCTTGCTCTGGCCGCTCTCTGCTCTGCAGGAGTTGCAGACTCCCACCGATAAGCGTATTTTCATTTTGGCGGCGGCGCTCAGAGCCGGTTACACGGTGGATCAGCTGTACGAGCTCACCAAGATCGACCGCTGGTTCCTGCATAAGATGAAGAACATCGCTGACCACGAGCAGCTGCTGGAGACCTACAACCAGGTAACGTTCAGTAGACTTGAGCAACACAAAGAAATTACAACAGTAGTAGTTTTTTATTTTGATTTAAAACCTTTCAATCCAGGATGAGAGCGCCATGCCTCCAGAGGTGATGCGTAAGGCCAAACAGCTGGGCTTCTCAGACAAACAGATCGCTCTGGCTGTGCAGAGGTGGGTGGAAAGTGGATTGACAACACTCAATTTCTTTGTCACCATTAGAAAACACAGCTGAAGAGAGTGGGCACATGGTTGCTAAGAATCTAGACATCTTTCTGTCTTGCAGCACAGAGTTGGCTGTCCGAAAGCTGCGTCACGATTGGTCCATCCTGCCTGTCGTGAAGCAGATCGACACGGTGGCGGCCGAATGGCCCGCCCACACCAACTACCTGTACCTGACCTACCACGGCTCTGAAAACGACCTGAGCTTCAGCGAGCAGCACGTGATTGTGATCGGCTCGGGCGTGTACCGCATCGGCAGCAGCGTGGAGTTCGACTGGTGCGCGGTCGGATGCATCACGGAGCTCAGGAAGGTAAGAGCTGATCAAGATGAACAGTAAATCCTGTTTCTTGCAGTAGTTTTATAGTTGAAGCCAATAAATCAAATATTTGGCTGCTTGTATTTTATCATTTGCAGATGGGTTATAAAACCATCATGGTGAACTACAACCCGGAGACGGTCAGCACAGATTACGACATGTGTGATCGTCTTTACTTCGATGAGATCTCCTTTGAGGTGTGTGTATTTTTATTTTAGATCTTTATAACCATCTTCTTCATTCTGACATAAATATATTTGTCGGTTTCAGGTGGTGATGGACATCTATGAAAGAGAAAACCCAGAAGGGGTGATCCTCTCCATGGGGGGCCAGCTGCCCAACAACATCGCCATGTCGCTGCATCGCCAGCAGTGCCGCATCCTGGGAACGTCGCCTGAGTTCATAGATAGCGCCGAGAACAGGTTCAAGTTCTCCAGAATGCTGGACACCATCGGCATCAGCCAGCCGCAGTGGAAGGAGCTCTCCGACACCGAGGTAGAACGCGTTTTATTTTTATTTTGTTTTAATTCTAACAACTCCGCAGTCATCCTGCTCCAGTTTTTAGTTTATTACCTAGTTACTGATAAAGTTGTTTGTTCTTCCTCCTGCAGTCTGCTGTGAAGTTTTGTGAAACGGTTGGGTATCCCTGCCTGGTTCGCCCCTCCTACGTTCTCAGCGGCGCAGCCATGAATGTTGCCTATGGCGACAGCGACCTGGAGAAGTATCTGAGCAGTGCTGTAGCAGTGTCCAAAGAACATCCTGTGGTCATCTCTAAATTCATTCAGGAGGCCAAGGTGAGTTAGAACATCAATCATCCATCAAATCACAATGAATATAATCAAACAAAGCTGAAAAGTGAAATGTATTTATCAGGAGATAGACGTAGACGTGGTCGCCTGTGACGGGGTGGTTATAGCGGTCGCGATTTCTGAACACGTGGAGAACGCCGGGGTTCATTCTGGTGACGCCACGTTGGTGACGCCGCCTCAGGATCTCAACCACAAAACCCTGGAGAGGATCATGATGATTGTTCACGCCATCGGCCAGGAGCTGCAGGTCACCGGACCCTTCAACCTGCAGCTGATCGCCAAGGTGCAAACGATTTTTGACTCAGTCATAAATGAAAAAAATGATTATTAGGGACAAAAAGAGTCTTCATGGCACCAGTATGTTATTTTGAGGAAAACTATCTGAAGAAAAGCCAGTTTTATAGTGGCTTGAAGGATTTTTTTTGTGTGTGTGATAATATGGTTTAAGTTATTTGGACAGAAACGGTAAATTATTATGATTTTCTTTCTAGGACGACCAGCTGAAGGTGATTGAATGCAATGTCCGAGTTTCCCGCTCCTTCCCTTTTGTATCCAAGACTCTGGGAGTTGACCTCGTTGCCCTGGCAACGCAGGCCATCATGGGAATTGAAGTGGAGACGGTCGGTTTCATGAGTGGGAAAGGGATCGTGGGAGTGAAGGTGAGACGTTCGACACAAACCATTCATTTTTAGCTGTTTCCACTCCTTCATGTGTTCACCATTAATCAAACGTCACCTGTCCCTCCAGGTTCCTCAGTTCTCCTTCTCCCGGCTGGCCGGAGCTGATGTGGTGCTCGGGGTGGAGATGACCAGCACCGGAGAAGTGGCATGTTTTGGGGAGAACAGATACGAAGCGTACCTGAAGGCCATGCTCTCCACCGGCTTCAAGATCCCGAAGAAGAACATCCTGCTCTCCATCGGCAGCTATAAGGTACGACAAACATTTTACTGGCAGAGGAAAATCAGGTGTTTCAGTGTAAAACTGTAGCAGCTGGTTGTGTTAAATGAATGTTTTCAAGACAAATGGAAGAAAACTGCAGATTTTATACAATCAAATGTTGATACATTTACTGATCCACAGAGAAAATCCACAATTTGTTCTCAGAGCTTTAAGCTCTCAAACCTTCTAGAGACTGAATTTAAATTTAGTTTTTTTTAAGTAAATTAACTGCTTGGTCAAAGTAAATATCCCAGCTAGTGTTGTAATTAAGAACACCTAACCCCAGACCAAGTCAAGACCAGAAAAAATCAAAACTGGTGCCCTAAAAGATAAAGTATTCTGTACATGTAGCTAACTTCATATATGGAGCTAAAACCTTTGTTTGAGGCCAGAGGAAAGAATTTTGCTACAGAGGCAGATTGTTAACGTTAGTGATGATGAAAGTTTAACGTTCCCACGGTCTCTGAAAGTGAAGCACTGCAGAATTTACAAGTTGCTGTACGTTTTCTCCTGGTATTTTACCAATATATTCTTTATGATTTATGTAGCCAAATTGTTTTACTGAAAACTTTGCAGACATCTCCCGTTTCCAGAGAACCACTGCTCACTTTCCTGAAGTGAAGTGATATTTCCACAGTTGTGGTCTTGACTGGTCTTGAAGTAAAACTTCGAGACAAGACGGAGTATAAGTAATAGACCATCAAAAAGTGGTCTTAAGACCAAGATCATTCTCAAGCACTACAACACTAATCCCTACAAATATATTAGGAAAATACCAGTAAAGTGGAGAAAAACCAGAGTTCATCTATTTTATAAAGAAATCAAAGAAATGTACTGAACTTCTTTGTGGACAAGTTCAAAAAGAAACAACTGTTTTGCATTATGTAAATATAACATGCAGTTTATTAATAAGTCACCCATAAAGGTTCGGTCCAAATTAAAAGAGTACAAAACCAATCTGCGTTAAATGTGTCTGCTTTTTAATATCTGGCTTGTTTTCTTGGATTTGACTTTGTAGAACAAAAGTGAGCTCCTGCCCACGGTTCAGGCTCTGGAGTCTCTGGGGTACGACCTGTATGCCAGCATGGGGACTGCTGACTTCTACACAGAACATGGAGTCAAGGTAATACTCAGAAAATTAGTTTCATCTTGTTATGAAGCGCAGTCATGAATTTGACTCATTGTGGACTAAAAACAACTCATTTAAAAAAACTTTAATTCAGTTTTTGGTCCTGATTAGCAGGTGGGGTTGTTTTCAAAACATTTGTTCTGGATCCTGTATCTCCTCGTCTCCAGGTGACTGCGGTAGATTGGCCATTTGAGGAGGAAGACAGCGAATGTCCCACCAAAGAGAGGCAGCGCAGCATCATGAACTACCTGGAGGAGAACCACTTCGACCTGGTCATCAACCTCTCCATGAGGAACAGCGGAGGCCGAAGGCTGTCCTCCTTCGTCACCAAAGGTTATCGGACCAGACGTATGGCCGTTGACTACTCCGTTCCCCTCATTATCGACATCAAATGCACCAAACTCTTTGTTCAGGTAAGTTATCGTGTTCCTAAAGTGTGCTGATGATGGATAAAACCTGCTGTGGATGCTGAGTTATACAGAGGAAGATGTTTGCAGGCTCTTCATCAGATTGGTCGAGCTCCGCCGGTGAAGACTCACGTCGACAGCATGACGTCTCAGACTCTGGTCCGCCTGCCTGGTGAGTTACTAAAAACATGTTTTCTGTTCTTTTCTCTGTTAAGTTTGTGGTTTGAGTGCTTTTCTGTTCAAATTTCAGGTCTGATTGACGTCCATGTTCATTTACGGGAGCCGGGCGCCACTTATAAAGAGGACTTCTCCTCTGGGACTGCCGCCGCTCTGGCAGGAGGCGTGACTCTGGTGTGTGCGATGCCCAACACGTCTCCCGCCATCACGGACGCCAGCACGCTGCTGCTCGTACAGAAGGTACGCCCACAGATTGGTTTTATTTCACTTTAAACTTGATGAAATGGTGCAACACTGACTGTAAATGAGTTTTATTAGTGTAGTAGGTGAAAACAAAAGTACACAAGAATAATTTTATTAATCTGTTTAGTATTAAAATCCTCCTAATGCTAATTTGGAACATTTGCTAGGATTTAAAGAAATGTTTGTCTCCAGCTGGCCAAAGCAGGCTGCCGCTGTGACTACGCTCTGTACGTGGGCGCTTCTTCAGACAACGCCGCTGCACTGCCGTCCATCGCCACCCAGACGGCCGCTCTGAAGATGTACCTGAACGACACCTACTCCACCCTCAAAATGGACAACGTCTCTCTCTGGATGGAGGTCTGTTAAATCTTTGCTTTTCAAGTTTTTAAGTTTTCTTTTTAAATGTTACAGATTAGAGCTGGACGATACGGCTGAAAAATTGATCACGATGTAAGCGTTTAGCGTTTAATATCGATAATTATTGATTAGTTTAAGACAAAAACCTAAAATATCTGAAATACTGCCAAAGTGGTGACCTTTCCTCTTTTATCCACAATTTCCTCTCGAGCTGTTGCATCATTGTCTTCGTTCTCTCCACGCCTTTTTTTTATTTTAAAGCAGTTGTGAGGTGAAACATGAAACTGCTGCTGCACAGGTTTTTTGCTAGCTTACCTTACCTGAAGATGACTCTTATGTTTCCCGGTGTTGTTTAGCTGAAAGATATTGAATTCATTAATCCAAAAATAAGGCCTTAATTTGCCTTAAAATGTCTTAAATCAGTTTTTAGAGGTCTTAATAAAGGTCTTAAGGAAGATAATTGTAGTTTGTCTCAAATATTAAAATAATTGGTAACATTTATTTATTTTTAAAAATAATTTACCGAATGCCTCTTCCAGCTTGTTTTGTTAAAATAAACATTTGGGTAAAATAGTCGCTAACTGGATTTTTGTTTTTTTTTCTGATTTGTGTTTCTTGTAAAGTTGGTCTTAAATTTAATTTCAAGTGGAATTAAAAAGTCTTAAATCTAACTTGTCTTAAGTTGTAGGAACCCTGTTATTTTATCAGAAAGTTATCAACCTTTAGCAGTTAATAACCAGTGAAATTATCTATATCAGAATTAACAGATTTAACACTTGTCTATCGCGATATATATATCTTTATTGAATTATGGCCCAGCCCTGTTACAGATAATCAAACTAAACTTCTGTAGACCCAGATTTTGAGGGGAACTTGAAAACCATTTTCCAGAAATCACAATATCTATAACTGTGAGAAGTTAAAAATTCTGCGGTGCCTTGAAATTGTTTCACTCATTCTAGTAATTTTTATAACAGAAAAATCTCTTCAAAATAACATTTTATGACAATATTTAGTACCAACAGATGAAGAAATTCAGAGTTTGAAAACTTTTTATTTTACTTAATTGGACTTGGAAAAGCATCTTGTTACTTCTGGACCTCCTAACAAGCTGTTTCTGTTTTAAAG
The DNA here is from genome assembly GCA_031762555.1 of Cynodonichthys magdalenae. NCBI lineage: Eukaryota > Metazoa > Chordata > Actinopteri > Cyprinodontiformes > Rivulidae > Cynodonichthys > Cynodonichthys magdalenae. The sequence goes on from JARVJO010000039.1 coordinate 19,724,347, forward strand.
CACTTTGAGAAGTGGCCCAAGCAGATGCCCATCGTGGCTCACGCTGAGAAGCAGACAGTGGCCGCCATCCTGATGGTGGCTCAGCTCTACCAGCGACCGGTTCACATCTGCCACGTGGCCAAAAAGGAGGAGGTAAAGAACCGTTTTTATTCGACCAAATAGTGCAGAACATCTGTTTCTGATTTTAATTTTTAATCACGACTCCTTCTATTGCTGTCAGATCTTGATAATCCGGGCAGCTAAGCAGAAGGGCATCCAGGTGACGTGTGAGGTGGCTCCTCATCACCTCTTCCTGTGTGAGGAGAACGTACCAGGTATCGGTGAGGGGCGAGCGCAGGTTCGTCCCATGTTGGGAACCCGCGAGGACATGGAGGCGCTGTGGGAAAACCTGGACGTTATCGACTGCTTTGCTACAGATCACGGTTAGCGGCGTTTTTCAGTCATCCAGTGAAGAAACCACGTCTGCTTCGCTCATTAATTCTTCTTGTTTTGGTAGCTCCTCACTCTGTAGAGGAGAAGAACTCAGAACGTCCTCCTCCTGGTTACCCCGGCCTGGAAACGATGCTGCCGTTGCTCCTGACCGCCGTCAGCGATGGGCGTCTGACTCTGGATGATATAATCAAACGTCTTTATGACAACCCACGCAAGATTTTTAACCTGCCTGTCCAGGAGAACACCTACGTGGAGGTACAGATGTCAACAAAGGCCAGTGTTCTTGGCCGTGATGTACACAGTGCTGATTTTTATCTGTGTTTTTCAGGTGGATCTGGAGCAGGAGTGGGTTATTCCTCAGACCATGCAGTTCACAAAATCCAAGTGGACACCTTTCCAAGGCCTGAAGGTGAAGGGGAAAGTCCGTCGCGTGGTCCTCCGAGGAGAGGTGGCATACATCGACGGCCAGGTCAGCATTCTGTTACACATCTGCTTTATTTTATTATTATTTTGTATAAAATGTTACAACTCTGTCCTACAGGTGCTGGTACCTCCTGGTTATGGTGAAGATGTAAAGACTTGGTCCGTCTCTGTGATCCCCCCAGCTGAACCTGTCAAAGAAACCCCACTGGTGATAAAACCCAATACATAATGGCATTTAGTTTGTAGTATTAAGCTGTTTTTCACGTTGCTCATGTATTTTTAATTTAAACGTTTGTTTTTATTTTGTTCAGTCTCCAGAGCGAGCACGCCCGACTCCTCCCCGGGAGTGCCATGTTAGAACTCGACCTCCAAGTCCTCGTCGCTCTACTGGAGAGTCTCGTTTCCTGCTTCCACCTCGCATCCATCGCTCCTCCGACCCCGGACTGACCCCCGGTACTACAACTCCCATAATGCTTTGACTCGTTGCATCCTTGAGTCGTAAAATAGTCTTTTTGTAAGAAAATAAAGTATAACGCTGGATCAGTGGTGGGCACAGTTCTGCTAAACCGCTAATAGCGTAACTAGCTTCTCATTTAGCGGATTAGCTTGTTTGCTAATTTTGAAAACAGTGATTAGCTCCCTCTAAATTTGGTTCAGCTAATTTTAAGTCCGCTAAAATTTACAAGTGTAAAACTTCTATTTTTATGCTGTTTATCCCCAATAAAATAAAACTATCCTCTCTTACAAGCAGTGCTGGACGTGTCCGGCAACGTGTGTAGCATCTTTAGCAGCTAAACTTCAAAATAAGAGCGTCAATAATATTTAGATAAAAAATGTACTACATTTAAAATATTGTAGACAAAATATTAGCCGTTTGTTTGACCAACTTCAGTTTTTATAAAAATACAAACTCGATCCAAGAAATACTTTTAATTTGAAGTATAATCACTAAGCTGTATCACATTTAATGGAACTCGTTTAACAGAATTCTGGTTAAACTTAGACAATTTACTTCAATTTTCATTTTACAAGCTTTTTATTTTTATTAATTCTACACAACAAATTAACTACTACGAATGAGGATTAGGACCACAGAGCAGAAAAATGTGTTTTTTTCTGAGTTCTGGCTTCTTTTTCCTCAGATCTGCGATTAAAATCAGAACTCAGGAAAAAACAAAACATTTTTTCACTGTGTGGTTTTTATAGTCTTCCATTTAAATTCCAGCCTGAAAGTATTTATTTTTAATTTTTCAATTGTTATTCTTTTATATTCTGCAAAGAGCGACAGAAAAGACAAAAGCAGAGTTTGACGCTCCTACAGTCTTTATAAAGATGTGCTGTTCTGTAAAAACCCACAAGTGGAAGGAGATGAAGACATTTTAGCTTTAGTGAAACTAAGATTCTTGTTTATTGGATTAGAGGTTAGTGAAGCTGACTGTTTGGTTAGCTGTGTCTTTATTCAACACATTTCTGAAGATGTTAACGTAGTAAACTTTGTGATACATGTTAATTATAAGAAAATTAGAAAAAGTAACGGTTTAAATGCATTATATCTGAAATGTGTGTTTATTGAGTTGATTAACCGCCATGATGCAATTCTGATGCCTGCAGAAATGACCATGCTCCCACTAGCCTGTGCCAGCGACGGTTACAGTCATCCTCCACCTCTATCCAGGCTGCTGTCTCCTCTATCTGAGCCGAGACAGACCAGTGTGTCTCAGGTGTCCCATTTGCAGATGTCTCCTCTGCTGCACCCACTGGTGGGTCAGCACATCCTGACCGTCAGCCAGTTCAGCAAAGAGCAGGTGCTTCATGAATGGCTCGGATATTTTAACACGAAGCAGCAGAAAGTTTTATTTACTTTAAATGTAATTTCTGCACTTTATGTTTCAGATGTCGCACCTTTTTAATGTCGCCCACACGTTGCGTTTGATGGTTCAGAAGGAGCGAAGCGTTGAAATCTTGAAGGTATCTCCAAGTATTTCCATCTTTTCTTAATTTCTGGAAAACCTGCTCAGTCGACTGTATTTAATGACATTCATAGTTCCTTTTGTAAAGTGCTTGTGTGTTTAACGTCCAGTCTTCTCTGTCCAGGGCAAAGTCATGGCGTCCATGTTCTATGAAGTCAGCACTCGCACCAGCAGCTCCTTCGCGGCCGCCATGCAGCGCCTGGGCGGCTCGGTCGTTCACTTCAGCGAGTCCACGTCGTCCTCGCAGAAAGGAGAATCTCTGTCCGACTCCGTCCAGACCATGAGCTGCTACGCCGACGTCCTGGTGCTTCGACACCCGACCCCTGGAGCTGTCGAGGTGGGTTTCAGGTTGGCCGAGCTCAGCAGGAACTAGATAAAGTTCATTTATGTGCTTCAACTTTTTACTGGACCATGATTAGTAAAAGTTGTTTTCAAAGTGTTTTATATAAAACATCAGAAGAACAGAACTGGGGTCTTGGAAAAAAACAATTCTAAGCTCATTTTAAATATTTTCTTTGTGGTGATACTGTAGACATGCTCCCTGAAAGTGAGAGCCCTCATTTCCACAAACATGATTCCCACAGAACCGAACTCTCAGAGGTATACTGTTGGAAAACAAAATGACCACACAGCTAGAAAGTTGTCTCGTGTGGCAGTTTTACTAATTTGATGGTAGCAATGTGCACAGTTTAATTATTGACTAAATTCAATTATTTGGACAGTTATGGTGTTTTACAAGTAACTTCAGACTGAAAGATGAAGCTTTTAAGGATAAAAATAAATATCTGCAAAAAGTAGATGTTCAAAACACTTTGCTCTTATTTTAGTAAGTAGATGAGTTTAATGCAGATTTAGTGATAATTTAAATTAATTAATTTTACTTGTTCCTAAGCGTTACGTTCCCCTGCATTTCCCAGAGCTCAGCAGCAGCAAACCAAAGGGGAGAAACATACATGCAGACACCACTGCATGTAACACTAAGCTAAGAGTAGACATTTTATTCTCTTTATCCAGTTGTGAAGATGTAGTTTTTTCAGATGCTTTTGAAAGTTGACTTTTTTAATTCTTACTTTTCAAACAGAAGAGAACTGAAATATAAAAACTAAAAAACCTCAGAATCTGAATTTAGGAACTTTAAAAGTGGGAATATTGACTGTGCTTCAGTAAAACTTTTAAAATAATCCACATGACTTAGTGCTGCATGTAAAAATGCATCAGTACAGGACTGGCTCTGGTTCCAGCAGGAACTGAAGTCTGTGGGTCAAACTAAAACCTCAACTTGACGCTGGGCTCATTGCATGAATTTGCTGTTAATAATATATGATTATTTCCCTCCGTGTGGCACACAGAATGCATCCCGTCATTGCCGTAAGCCCGTGATCAATGCAGGCGACGGCGTCGGGGAACATCCAACCCAGGCCCTGCTGGACGTCTTCACCATCAGAGAGGAGCTCGGGACGGTCAACGGCATGACGGTGAGAGGCTGCGAACGTAAACCCTGACCTCAAAACAGAACTAAACACTTGATGAAAACAAACTTTGTCTTTTACCATCCAGATTACAATGGTGGGGGATCTGAAACACGGCCGCACGGTTCACTCTCTCGCCAAACTGCTGACCCAGTACCGCATCACCCTGCGCTACGTGGCGCCCAAAAACCTCCACATGCCAGCAGAGATCATCAGCTACGTGGCCTCAAAGGGAATCAAACAGGTGGGGACTCAACAGAGCTACACAGAAATGTCTACTCTTCTGAAATCTTATTAACTAAAACATATTTTATATATTTTATTTTGGCAGGAGGAGTTTGAGAGCATAGAAGAGGCTCTTCCTGAGACGGATGTCCTGTACATGACAAGGATCCAAAAGGAGAGGTTTGGATCTGAGGAGGAGTACAAGGCTGTGAGTTTGGTTTTATTTACAGCTTTTAAAATAAATACCTGGAAACTAGGAGTGCAGCGAGATCATTTGAGATGAGATCTGGTGCCCATCCTCCTGTTATTATGTTGTTTTTTTAATACACAAACCAGAAGCAAGAGACTCATACGTATTTTAAATTCTCAGTGTTTCGGTCAGTTCATCCTCACTCCTCACATCATGACTGTGGCCAAAAAGAAGATGGTGGTGATGCATCCAATGCCCAGAGTCAACGAAATAAGGTGAGAACCACAAATCATTAATAATCGGCGGGGGAAATGAAACATTTTGACTTTTTTTTTTTTAGGAACATGTGAAATATAAATTGATGTACTTTGAACATTTTAGTTTAAAATCACATAAATGTCACTTAAACCTTTTTTTTCCCCCTTGTCTTCTCTCAGTGCGGAGGTGGATACAGACCCCAGGGCGGCGTACTTCCGTCAGGCAGAGAACGGCATGTACATCAGAATGGCCCTCCTGGCCACCGTACTGGGCAAATAAATCCAATATTGTTCATTTTTCAGCAGAACTGATCGAACAGAAGACCGCTACAATCATTTTAGATCCTCTATCTTCAGGTTATTTCCTAGAATTGCTCATTTCCAGCACTAAATGAGGTGACAGGAAAACTTTACTGTAGGTTATGACGTTTAAGTCAAAACGTTTTAAAATAATATGCTGCTCTATTACAACACTGATACTCTAAAATTCCAGATTTACACCTTCCAGCTGCAATAGTGGATTTATTTACTTCTTTACATTTACAGAAACTTAACAGTTTAAGGACCAGGAGTACTTTGTGCTTTGAGGTGTTCAACAGACCCTCTTTATTTCTGTATGACTGAGCCATGCAAAGGAGTAAATGAGACTCCTGGAAAGGGGGCGGGAAGCAAAGCAGGCATTAAAATGAATATTTTTATACTATAAAATAAGTATTTTGGTGTCTGGATGAGAAAGTGTTATTTAAAGGAACCGGCTGAATTAGCAATATTTCTTTGTTTAATAATGGTATCTGTTAAATCACTGTTAAAAAAAAGCTTATTTTCTGATGTAACATTCATATAGAATTGATATTCACATATTCCCAAATCACCTGCCCTTGGTTGGTTTATGGGTATTTTCTGTAACTTTCAAAGATTTATTATGCTGTAATAGTTTGGAAACCAATTTACATAAAAGATTAACTATGGCAGTAATGTAACTTCATATAAAGAAAAATAAAGATGAATTTTCCTTAATCTGTTGTCAAATGTTTCATAAATCCAAAAAATCAGGAAAACTATTGTGGCAAATGCTGATTTAGCATAACATTTTTATTTGTTGTAAATTTTTCACAGTTACTAATGGTAAAAAAATGGTAAATGGCTTGAACTTGTATATCGCGTCATGCTTAAGTTTGTGCTCCATGCCAACAAATAGTTTCAAAGCTATTCTGCTTTTATTGACTTATGTATACAATTGTTTAATTATAAATGAATAATATTAGTATTTTACATTGTTATAGTAAAATGCACTCCATTTGTAATCTTGTAGTTTGTTGGGAATGATTGCAGAACACTGCTGAAAAAGATTTGAACACTGTTGAAACGAACCGCAAGTAGTGATAAAACTACTTAAACCACAATGCATTGCAAATTACCCACGTTGAGCATGCGCATTAGCAACTAAAATGGTCAATTGATGGAGATGCCGCTTGATTAAACTGGTTTCCCTGCTGCGTTCACAAGTAGTGGGAAAATTGTCAATTCAATCTAAACGCACTTTGTTAACTCGGGAAGTGCAAAATTTGCACTTTTATTAATTGATAATGGTATAGTGTAGCAGTCTGTCCTATAATATACTGTTTAACTAAAAATAAGAGATTTTTAATTAAGTATTCACTCCATATATTACGTTGCGCATCGTGTTTCTGATGGGCGAATTGATCCGTGAACGCAGCACATCCCACATCCTTTATTTCCTGAAAGGAGGAGCGACCCGGTGAGCTGACTGTCACTTTCCCGCTACCCGGGGCTAACGGGGCCGTGATTGTTTCCCGTAAACTGCGAGTCAAGACATTAAATCAAATGCCTCTATGATCCAATTAACCTCACAACGAGATACAAGGTGTTCAGTTTACGCAAGGTGAGTCATTTCTGTGATTTAGATCACATATCTAATAGGGCGGTGGCGAATGCTAGCTTGCCGTTTCCCAAAAATAATTAGTGAAAGAACCGCGTTTTGATTTATTTTATATCTGTGTTTGTGTTGCGCCGAATCGATTGCCTAATTGGATATGATTGAGAACATTAATTTGATTTATGTATATGTCTGTAGTGTGCAGATAACGGGAATACATCAAAAACCCTTCAAATTGTAATGCAGGTTGGTTTAATAGCAGCGTGTGCTTTCACGAGCTTGTTGCTTAGTTGACATTTTTGCAGATTTAGCTATTTTCTTTGCTTTATTTTTGTAATTATAAATGGTCGTTTCAAAGCAAGATTAACTAATAATTCGAGTTAACACAAAGCTACTTCTGATGCTTATGGAAAACCGGAGAAAATTGTCTGAATGGTGGGGTGTAAAATAGAAAGTAGTTATCCCTGTGCGGGAGATTAGCAAAGGATTAGAGCTCCACAAGGACGGAGATGAGAATCACGCTGTATTTCTTCCTTCATTATCCCAAAACAACGACCCGTCCCGTTTGGTCGGCATAACTGTGGGGTTTGGGATTAAATTTGGCACATTACCTGTTATTACCAGATCAGGTTTCAATCACTTTATTATAAATCAAACAGTCCTAAAAGACAGTAACCTACAATAAAACATCAATACAGGAATTTATTTTAAATAGATCAGGTGACACTTGGAGGAAATTATATTTAATGAGTCACACCTAAGGGTTTGTTCAATATTGATAAAAGTTACTCAGTGCAAACAGTGAAATAAGATATAAACTTAACACAAAATGTTAGGAATTAAGTGTTTAGTGGGTTATTTTTTTATAACAATGCTTCTTGGCAATAAATTTTATGACTGGCACTTGATTGGCAGCACCTGGGGTAAAAGCTCAAAAAGTGTCAGCAGCAAAATAAGCTGTTTGCAAGAGAAGATTTTACTAATTTTCCATGTTCACAACCCACATACTCACCTCTACTGCTCATCCCACAAATGCATGTTCCTTACAAATGTGGCACCACTTAAAAGGGAAATGAACAGATTTTCCGAAAGTATAAGATTTATTGTGAAGAAGCATTGTTACAACAGAGAAATAATCTACCAAACACTAATTTCCTTACTTTGTGTGCTAAGTATATAAAATGGTGCCAATTTACTCCAATAGTTCTCCAGAATACTGATATCCAGTTCTGAAAATGCATGTTTGCATTCAATGTAAACAAAGCACTTGAATCTGCATACTTTACTCAGCAGATCTGAGAATAAAAATGTACCAATGCTTCAAAGTTGTTGGACTAACTTCATCCCAAATAACTCGCCACTGTTGACCTACTTTTGACCAGTAGACAGATTTTAATATAACTGTGCCTGACTACAACACTTGTCTTTATTTCTTTTTTATTGTTTCTTAATGTCAGAAAGTTGGAATTAAAGAAAAATAAAAAGTTTTGTGACAGTTAAAGCAATGGAAAGAACATCCTCCAGGAGTTTGTGTGTTGGGCTGAGTGAGACATCTTTCATCCTTATGAGATCACACGTAAAATTGTTTTCAAGGTTTGACCATAATGGTTACAACCGTCTCTCTCTTTTTCTTTTTAATCCTAAAATGGTCTTCATTTAATACTCTGGTGTTAAGGTTTTGTTTAAAAATAAGATGAAAGGATGTTACAATCCATTTTCAAGTATCAAATCCAGGTCTGACATAAAGCATTTTTCATTGATAGATTTTAGAGTAGCTGACTGACGGTGGTTTTGCATCATGTGTGCTACAATAAATGTTAATAATAGGTATTTATTTTTCCACTTTAATTGATTAAAAACTGGATAAAACTGATGTTTTTTCGTTCATTTGGTCACTCAGCTAATGTCTTTAGTTTTTTCATTTAAACACATCTTTTATAATGTTGTATAAAATATAAAACAGTTTTTCCTGTTTTGCAGTTCGGATTTATTTGAACCTTTTTGTCACATTTACATAGCTCACATGTGTCACTCCTTACAGAGTTATTTTTAACAGTAAAGATGCTTATTTTAGAATCAGCACTGTCTTAAGCTTCTGATTTATTTATTTTTTTAATTAATGTCTTCATAGGATTTTCCTCAGTTGTTGTTTTTGACAGGAAGCCCTGTCTGGAATTAAAAAAAAAAAAAAGATTTGATCAAGTGCAAAACAGACAACAGCTGCTTTTAAGTTTTAAACTATTCGCTTTTCTAAAGATTTTGTCTTTCCACTTTGTTTTGACTTGGAAACCTGAAAAAACTTGAGTTGTTTTGATCACATTGTCTAACGAGACCAGATACTGGGTTCGAGACTAGATTTTCACAATAGAAAGCTTTGAAGGTGAAGTAGATGATGAAAAATAACTCACTTTATTAAGCATTCTTGTTGCCATAAAGTCCAAGTTTTTCAACTGAAACATGTGGAACGCCCCCCTTCAAGTTGGTGGGGGGAGTCTTTGCCTTGTGAAGGAGTTCAGGTCTTGGGTGGAGCAGAGATGGACTGATGGATCGAGGAGCGTTGTTATTCAGGGGGAGCTCAGGGTAGAGCTGCTTCTCCTTCACATCAAGAGTCAATTGAGGGGCTTCATTTAATTAGGACGCCTCCAAAACCACTGGGATGAGACCCTGGAGCAGACCCAGAACTCCTCTGGTCTAGAACACCTTGTGATCCCCCAGGAGGAGCTGGAGAGAGGGGGTTTGTCTCCTGGACCTGTTGCCTCCTTGACTCAACCCCAAATAAGTGGTAGAAGATGGAGAATATTAATGCAGCCTAATTTCAAAATGTTGGATCAAAGTGAGTTGATGTTGTTCACAAACGAGGTTTTCCACTTTTACAAAAACTGAACAAACTATATTTTAGTTCTGAGCGTCATGTTTGAGAAGCGTCCGGTGCAGTTCAGGCTGTGTAAGCAGCGTGTTGCTCTTTAACTAATGAGATGAAAAGCAACAGAAGCAGAGCTGCTCAGCTGCAGTGTCATTTCTCTTTTAAGCTAAATGGACCTTATTAGAAAAGTAATGAACAGTTAGCTTGCCGGCCGGACTTCAGTGTTATTTTCTAAAAAGGACTCGACCGAGGAGAATAAATGAAGTTGTTTAGCAGCAAACAGTTCGTTCATTGAAGTCTAGATGTGTGTAAACTAATACAAAGCAGCTGAACATAATGACTATTCTTTGAGGTGTCGAATAGCTTTAAGGGATATGCATATTTTAAACTGAGGGTGTTGGAGTTCATATGACTGTAAATCTTTGTTCCTATAATAAAAGCTCTATTTATCTGAGTTATTAGCAGGGATTTATATGAAGTCTGCAGCAGCTGTAAAATTGAATCGTAATCCGTTTTTTTTAAAGCTGTTGCATCTGCAGTATGTATAATAAAGAACGTCAAGCTAATTATTTAGCATATGTTAAAGTAGGAAAAAAAAATCACGTCGATTTAAGGAATCACTGAATGTAAAATTCCTGTTTGCATTTCAATTTTTGTTGTTGAACTTCTCTCTTGAATAAAAGTGTGTTTGAGCCGCTGTGTTTTGTCTGCGTAAAGCTGTCCAGTCAGACTCTGAGCAGGACGTTGTTCCTCTGTGACGAAGACCTGGATGGGTAATCTGTTCAGTCAGCAAAACCTAATCTTCTTTAGTCAGTGACCGCTGTGGCATTATTTGTGTCAGAGTAACGATCCGCTGGTACAGTTGCCAGAGTTTCATAGAAATGCTTTTGTTTTGTGTTCCTGCGAGGCACAGAGTCTGTTACTGAACCCATGAAGGTGTTTTAAAGAAACTCTGATCACTGACTTTAAGAGGATTTGATAGTTCGACTAATAAACCAATTTATTTATTTTTTATTGCATTGCGCTACAGAACATAAAATTTAGAAGGGAAAAAAAAAAGATTTCTTTCTTTTGGAAAAACATAAAATAAATAACTATATACACATCGTAATAGAATTTGTCTTTTTAACACATCAGAAGCAAGTTTTTAATGCGTTCTTTTATCATTTGACCAACTTTTAATGCAAATATTTATTTACAAAATGCAAAAATGTGTTTGGATTTTTGTTAAAGATTCTTGATTTGCTCCTTCAGAGCAGAGATTTCTGCAACTTACTGACGGTCTGATCTTTGAGATGTGACGTCATCTTCAAATCTTTTTTTTTTATTCATTTATTTTTATTCTCAGAAGTGAGCCATGGCTGAACAGAATCCCTCCCGCCCCCAAAGGAAGATGTCCACCTCGGGGGAGAGTGTGTACAAGGTGCTAGGCCTTGAGAAAGGAGCTTCAGCAGAAGAAATCAAAAAAGCTTACAGGTAAGCTGTTTGAACATGAAGTCATCTGAATATTTAGGTGTTTCCTTTAACCGTCATTTTTTATTTGTTTTAATTGTGACTCAGGTTTTTTATCATTTTATGAAAAACACACTGTCAACATGATGAAGTCAGCTAAGAGCTGACAAACAGTTGTTTTACTCAACAATGTCTGATTCGTTTTAGTTTTTAATTCTTTCTCTCGTCAGAAAACTCGCTCTGAAGTACCACCCAGACAAAAACCCCGACAACCCAGAAGCAGCGGAGAAGTTTAAGGAGATCAACAACGCCAACTCCATTTTAAATGACGAGAACAAGAGGAAGATTTATGACGAGTATGGCTCCATGGGCCTTTATGTGTCCGAACAGTTCGGAGAGGAGAGCGTCAAATATTACTTCCTCATGTCTAAATGGTGGTTTAAGGTTTGTAAAGTTGTTTGTCTTCACGTACGTTTCTTATTCATACCACTTTAAGATGAAAAAGCCTAAAATATATAAGTAGTAGCAGTGAAACTTTTACTTTTGGGGAAAGATACTTTACTCAGATTGATTTAATGCACAGATGTAGAATCTAAAATTACAAACGGATGTCATTTCTTGAGTTACTTTTTTAAAGATTATTCCAAGAAGACGACATTTATTTTCACATTTAAACCCTTCAGTTTGGGTCTACATCAGACTTTTAGATAGATTTTGAAGGTTGGCTCTGACAATCTTTGGTCCACTGAGTTTTCCTGAGGCGTCGCCAGCTGATAGAGGACGTCGTAAAACAGAACAGGGCGTCGTAAAGACGCCCCAACGCCCTTCTAGATAAATGCCTGGTTTATATAAAGTGGTCTGAATTTCCTCCTTGTTGTCACTCCACAAGCCCCGCCCCTTTTCTGGGGTGTGTCTCCAATCAACTTGTTTTAAGGCTGTCTCCTTAAATCCAAACGAGGCGCTTCATGCCCCGCCCCCCCTCCAGCTTCCACAGCAATCCAGTTTGATAGAGTTTATGATTATATAGCTGCGCAGAAACATTTAAATCTAAATTTAACTTTTCTGCCTCATAGAGACCAAGAACACAACAAATTGTATTCAACAGCTAAAATAATTGATTTTCTGCTTCATGAGAGTTGATAGTTGTTGATGGATCGTTTAGAGAATCTTTGAAATGCACACGATCAGTCATTGGATCGGGCGTTGTGGATTAGAGCTGACATCTTCTGCTCAGTGTAATGCTTTCTAATACAGCAGATGTGCTGCATCTGGAAAGCTTATGATGTTTTTTTTGTTGACACTGTCATACATGTTAAAGCCATTGTTTAGCATTTATGTGTTCTTGACTTAAGTGTGCTTCAAAGTTCTGAAACAGAACTGATAACTTTATTTAAAACAACCTCCTGGATTATCTTTATGTTCTTGGATGTCATACGGCTCCTAAATGTGTCGGCGTTTTTGACTGAGCTGTAATCTGTTCGACAGGATGGGATAAAAGGCCTCCTTGTTCACACTTGACAGTCTGGACACCATTAAATTCTGTCTCCTGTCATTTGGCTCAGAAGAATGTTTTGTGTGTTTAATCCCTGCAGAGTCTGGTGCTGTGCTGCACAGTTTTCACCTGCTGCTGCTGTTGCTGCTGCTGCTGTTTCTGCTGCGGGAAGTGCAAACCTCCCGATGACGAAGAAAGCTATCAGTACGTCGACCCCGAGGACCTGGAGGCCCAGATCAGGGCGGACCAGGACGGAGGTGAGTGTGGCAGTGACTGGATGCTGTTCTGTGAATCTATGGAGGAAGAAATTCCCTACAGAATTTGATTCTTACTATATACATGAGTTTTGTAGCTGTGATATCAAATGTATTTTATTTTGTGCTAAATTGTGCACATTTATATGGAGGACCGAAACTGACACAATTATAAATAACAGCAGAAATATATAAATGGACCAAAAAATAAATAAATACACTCAAAATGCACCAATTAAATTAAAAAAGGAGAACTTTACCTCACGTTTTATCATTTAATTGACCTTTATATTTATTTTTCCAGCTTGGTTCCAATAAATTATATATTTTAGCACATAATTTACATTTTACTGTTTTAAAAAATATATTTATTTTTCCTTTTACTTGTATATGCATTTGTCTCCTAAATTATTAATTATATATATATATATATAATTTTTTTTTTTTTTTCCCATGTGTTGCTTTTACATTTCTTGGTTTCTTGTGCTGCCTCAGTTTAGCTTAAGTTTAGTTTAAATCAAAGATATGGGTAAGTGTTTTCCTTCTTGTCTTTGTTTTAAACTAAACTTTAATCTAAACTGAGGCAGCAGTCAATCCACACATGGATCCTGCTCCTTCCTGTCTGTTGACCAATAGGAGAGGAGCTGATCCAAGAAGCTCCACCCATATTATTTACATAATGAAGCAGAAATGCATAAGGTAAAGTGGGGAAAATTATAAAAAATAATTTAAAATAAACATTTAGGAGACACAAATGCATATACAAGTAAAAGGAAAAATAAAACATTTTTAAAAACAGTAAAATGTTAATTATGTTCTAAAATAATTTATTGGAGCTAAGCTGGAAAAATGAGTATGAAGATCAATTAAATTATAAAACATGAAGTAAAGTTCTCCTTTTTTAATTTAATTGGAGCATTTTAAATGTATTTATTGGTCCATTTTATATATTTCTGCCTTAATTTCTAATTATGTCAGATTTGGCCCTCCATACATGTATGGAACTCAAACAATCAGGATAATGACCATATCCAGCTTTACTTTTAAAACAATGCTGCAAACCTATTAGTTCATTAGTTAATGCTCTTATTTTTCCTACTTGCTTCTTTTAGGTTTAACACTTCAGTTCAGCTTATTCTGTAAATGTCATCAAAATCCTTCAGTGCTCAGTGTGTAAAAATGTAATTCTTCTAGTTTTTAGTTTCAGGTCCGATTGCACCACAGCAGCTTCTCTGATTTAAGGTTTTCTTATGTTTAGATCAGAATCTGTATAATGTTGGGTGTAAAAAAGTTCCAGTGGATTTAACATTCATTTACACTCCAATCCAACAGGTACCACTGTAATTATAATCCAGCCCACTTCTAATCTGGGTCCAGAAACCCCAGAAGACCAGAGTAAGCCCATCCCCCTGCCCATGCCTCCACCTGAGCTCCGCTCTCCGAGCTCAGCTAACGCAGCAGGCGGAGAAAACCCAGAGGACAACTAACCAGAGTCCGAGTGACTCGTAAGAGCCGCCTCGTCTCATCTCTGCGTGTCCCGTTGTCCTCCATGTGTTTTTTGTTCCGAGTCATCTCCACCATCCAGTGCTGCACGTCCGCTTCTTCTCTGGCTGTTTGTGGTTCCTGCTTTCCACTCAACCACTAACCACAACAATCATCCTGTTCATGCTCACCTGTGTGTTCATAATGTCCACATCAACACAAACATTTAACGTGCACGGTGCATGGGATGTTTTCACCATCGTTCCTGTGAAGAGGCAGGAAGTGCTTTGAACCAGATATTCACTGACATGAAAAAAAAGATGTTTACTTTTGTCTGCTTTCTGAAGCCCACACTGTCTGTGTGCTTTGTGTGTGTTTGCCTGTTAGCAAAATATCTCACATTGCAGTGGATGGATTGTATTGAAACTACATTTACCTTTTTAGAGTCGACAGATTCAAGATGGCTGCCACAGCTAATCAAATTTGTCACACACAAGCCAATTTACTGCAATTTTTATTCAGTTTTATAGTTATTGAGCTAAATTTTTGTGGATTGTAACTTAAAACGTGTTTATTGTCTTAACTTTGATTTTTACTTTTCTGCTCTGATACGTCTGATATATTTTCTGTCTTCTTACACAGGAAAGTTACCGTGCAAATAATGCTCAACCAGCAGAAGCAGGAAGGTAAGAGATTTTCTGGATTTAAAAAGTAAAACAGAATTCAGACGGCATCAACTCGTCTGTTATTCTAGTGTCGCCAGCAGATATTCAAATAAGTTATGAGCCAAGACTTCCTGTTCCATCTGCTGGTTTGTGGTTAAATTTAAATATGAAAACAATTCATCTTCAGATTAAAGCCAGTTTTTTCCAAGATGCATTTAATATTGACTATTCTCAAAATTAAAAAAAAAAAAAAAATTTTGGGTGGCCCTAATACTCAAAACTTCACATGAAACTAAAAAAATGTGCTCATTACCATTAGACAACACAGAATAATTTTTATTCATTTATTTTTTGTGATTACTAATAAAATAGACACAAACTTCTTATGTGAGCCATGTACATCTGTTATATTTTGCCTTTGTGTTTTTTATACCCTTCTTTGTTTTCTGTTCTTCTTCAGTGTTTTGAGGCCCTTCTACCATCAGGCTACATTCAACAGCTGTGAGCAACCCAGAGAAAAACCAGCCAGCCCAGACCCCCTTCTCAGTCCAGTTCCACCTCCAAACAGCCCGAGTACCCAGGACCAGCTCGGAGGTGGGCCTCTAAATTCTCCTGGTTGTCTCCATGGATCCACCTGGGAAAATAAAAAACAAACAGATGGAGACAAACCGTCCTTTTACCCGGGCTACTTCCCTTCATCCATTTAAAGATGGACGTTATCCACCGGAAAGCCTGAAACTTCATCCTGATCTCATCTTTTCACTTGTCAGAAGGGTGAAGAGTAAAAACAGGAGGAACATTCATCGCTTACATTCCTTCATCATGGTCATCAGCAGCATCGGTTGTTGTCATGAACCGAGAGGCAGGAGAAACCAGCAGCGGAGCAGGAACATTACGACTAAGAGAAAGAAGCTGTAGAACATCTTTTTCCTCTCATCCAGTGAAATTCTGCATCAACACCCTCTAACCACTAAAACAAACTCTTAATGCCAAGTGAGGATTTAAAAACATACCTTCCAACCTCTGTAAGCTGGAAAAAAAAACATTTCATGATTTGATGCTAAACGTCTGAGCCAAACGTGGAGCTGGAGGTGTGATTGTGGAAGGAGCATGCCTTTTTATTCCTGTGCAGCATGAAAATCCAAACCATAAGATCTTTACGAACCTGCTCAGCTTGTCCCTGCTGGTAAAACTCGTCATGTACTCAAAAACTCTCTCATACCAGCCCTGATGTTACCATGTGCTTAAAAAACAAAAGTCCCAACCCAGTCGTAATGCGCTGCCAAATCATGGAACTCTGTTGGAAAGTTTGACTCTCGACTGTTTGTCACGTTCTGATCGTGCTCTTTGTGTTGCACTCACGTTAGCCAACATGTAGCCGGACAGCCGCTCTGTCAGCCACGGTTCTGTTGCTCAAACTTGTTTGTAAATAACACTTAAATGGGTCTGTTACAGTTTTATTTTATTGTTTTTAGCAGTTTATGTTGCATATCTTCTACTGTACTTTTGCATTGCAGACTATCGAACCATCAATCAACCATTTTTACTTCAAAATTCGGGCGCTCACATTTGAACAGATTTAAATTCCTGCACCTTTTTGTCCCATAAAATAAATTTTCTCTGATCTGTGTTCAGATTCCTGAATGGAAACGTCTTTAACTTTCCATTCTGACTTGACAGTACTGTGCCTTGAATCATCGTACAGAGCAGTGGTGGAGCTCTTGAACGTGTTACCCTTTAACGCGGGGTTGAAAACGATCGGGTAAATGAGCGTTTGCATGAGCAGTGAGACAAAAGGCTTCGTTTGACACAGACTTCACTCTTTGTGCTTGCAGACGTTAGAGGATTTGGATCAGTTTTGAAGTTTTAAATGCCTTCTCTCAATTCATGTTCATGTAGTTGTTTTTGTTTGCACAGATCGCTTGACTGGACTGAAAATGTTTTGTCAATCCCAGGTAATCCCAGTCTGTAGGTGTTATGCTTTATGCTCACATAAATCTTTTTAAGACTGGTGGAGATACCATCTTCTTCCCAACATATTCCCCTGCTTCGTTTAGTTGCTACAGTCTCAACAATTCCCCTAAAACATTTTTTTTTTATAGAAAATCATTCATGAGTAATTATTGAAGTCAGTTGTACAAAAGAGGATTAGGGCCTTTTGGAAAAAAAAAAAAAAAGATTTCTGACTTTGATCTCAGAATTCTGGCTTTGATCTCAGAATTTAGACTTTGATCTCAGAAAGTCCACCCTGGACCTCCAGTCCAACATCCAGGGTGGACTTAGTGCATTTTCCAGGCCGCAGCAGGTGCATCAGAAGCCTAGACCAGCAGGGAGCCTGGACTGGAGGTCTAGGGAGGACGTAGTGCAAAATCCAGGCTGGAAGATGCTCTCCATCCTGGATGTGAAGTCAGGTGCGACTGCAGCATCCAGGGGGAACTGCAATTTTCTGATGGCCAACACCACCGCCAGCACCTGATGCCACTAGTAAAGTGTGGACTACAAGGTCAGGGGGGGAGGTTCCTCTGCCCGACGCAAACAGGTTTTGGAACAATTTCAGAAACCACAGATTTTACACACTTGGGTTTTGAGCGATGAGAGTAACAAAATTTCATCATGGCTTCCCAGGAGTGAAAAAGACTGACTTTCAATCATTTTCCTAAGTTCTACTGGGTGGTTTCATGGTTAAAGTCCTACTTTTGTGTCCGATGGAGGTTCCTGTCGGTTGGGGAGTGTGGTGGAGATGTCTGCCTAGTTCGGGGCAGTCCACGTGGGTAAGCTGGCGCGGTGCTCCGGGTCGGGGAGAGGCCGGAAAGGGTGTCAATGGACCCTGGCTCCATTCTCAGTGTATTTTTGGGGCAGTAACCAGGACCTTTCACCTCAGCCCCTTTCTTAACACAGTTTACCCAGGAATAAAGCACACAATTTGGGGGTAGTTACATGGACAAAACAATTGAAACACAGATTATGGTTTAAACCAATTTATTGAAGCTGAAGGCCGGGGCTTTTGTTTGCTCTGTGTGCGACTTTCTGACCTCTTTAAAAAACTCCCACATGGTTCTTGATTGGTCTCTTGTTGGGTGTAAGGTGTAAAACTGGTCGGCCGTAGATGTGTTGTGACACATGAAGTGAGACAGTTTATAGCCAACTTCCGGACTGTGGTAGTTCTGGGCCTGTGTACAGTAAAGTGGAGTTGAATATTGCCATAAACCGAATCGGTAGCTACGAATGAATGACTTACATGAGTGATGACTGCAGTCCTGAAGTCGGTGAAGGTTGGTTTTCCTGCAAAACCCATTTTTTTCCATACCACTTGGAGAAACATAAGCAGGGTGTTTCTGTTGTCTGGGGTCCCGGTGGTGAAGAGACAATCATCTGTTGGTTCCAGTCCAGGTCGAAGGCGGAGCCACCTGTCCAGCCACATAAACTCATCAGATCTGGACCATTCCAAATGCACAGCTGGTTTTGTGCTCTCTGACCTGCCGGAGTAAACGAGTATGGTTAAAAAGCTTCTAGTGACCCACATCCAGAATGAGTTTTTACTCACGTTGATAACGAAACCATGACAGCCCTCTGGAGCATTTCCTTTTGCAGCTTGAACATCTTCCACGTCATGTTAGCTAGCATGCCTGTTCGGTGACCGTAGATCGATGCTATGAAGGCGTCTGTGTCCATAAAATCGATACTTCAGGGGTGGGATGTCCTCATTCTCAAGCATGCCTGTAGGGATGGAGGCAGCTGGGTGAAGCAAAACTCAGATGACTGCAGTGGAGCTTGGCTGTGGTGATCTTACCCAGAGATCTTACGGTGAGCCAACTCCCTGCAGGTGGTTAGGTCTTCTTGCATAAAGGAAACTTTATGATCATTTACTGTTATCTGGTGCAGAACCACTTCCCTGCTCAGGTCCTGGAGGCTAGTTTCTTCAGTGCTCTGGTGACACCGGTCCGCTGGCTCCTAGTTAGACCGCATGAAGGCGGTGGTGTCTGCATGAAATACTGCATGAACTGATGAACGTTTTTTAGGTATATATTGATCGTAGTGATATATTTCTTTGCTTTAGTCAGCTCCATGGGCCACATCTGTATTCGCTCCATGTTATCCAAGAACAGCCAGGTTCCTGTGCGCTGGTGCCCTTCAGCCCGGTACTGGAATGTCCAGATCTGGTTAGCTTTAGACGTTGCGTTTTCTTATGGTCCGGAAATCCACCAATGTAAAACCTCCTGAAGCCCCACAAAAAGAACCCTGATTCTGGCAAAGGACGACCCAGTGAAGGCAGTGGGCTGCTTGGGGGTGTCGTTGCATCAGGGGGCTCTCCCCAGCTCGCTGGAAACATGTTTGATGTCAGTGCTGCCGAACAACTGCTCGCCGTTTCTTCATCTTCAAAATGACCCACGTCTCCATCATCATCGTCATTGTCTTCCACCTTGGACTCCAGCACATCGTCCACCTCCTGCTATTCCACAAGTTCCGAGACCACCGGTTGGTTGTCACCCTTTTCTGGCTGAGCGCTCTGATCATGTGTATAGTTACCTTTAGCTTCACCTGACACAGCTGAGCAACTCTTCATCTCAGTCAGTTCCAGGTGGCCCTGCAGAATGTGTTTGTCCTGCTGCCCTTGTCAGGCGTGGTCCCGGACGTTGACCCTCCCGCACGCTAAACTCAGAAGAAGCCTCCTTTCCTGCTGGTTCTTTACAATGTGAGTCTGCTTCAAGTGGCTCAACGTGGCTGCAAAAGGCCTGCTGCAGAGCAGAACAAAGTCAGATTCTGATTTTTTTTATTTTTTATCAATTAGGAAAAAGTCATAATTCTGAGATTAAAGTCAGAATTATTCAGGCTCTAATCCTTTTTCATACAGTTGTGAGGCTGCAATCAGCATTTTATTAAAAACTTAAATTCAGGCAGACAACCAATTAAAAAGTGACTAAGTGTCTAAAAATTGTGCTGATAAATAATAAATGTGTTTGCCTTGCTTCATTTATAAAATGAAGGCTGAGATCAGTGACACAAAATGTGAACATCTTAAATTTTCGTTTGAACGTTAAAATATTGAAAGTAAAAAATAAAAAAACGTCTTGCAGATTGTGTTCGCACGTCTCACTGGTCATTTTGTAACAAACTAAACTGAAACAGAAATTTGTTTCGATTTTCTTTGCGGCTGTCACAGCACAGAGAAATATCGTTTTGAAATTTAGATTTATTTCAGTTTTTAATAAAAACATAAACATAGATACATTTTGTAAATTTGTCAAACTGCAGCTTTCCACTTTGATTTTTGAACAAACTAAAAACATCTTTTCATGTTTGGGGTTTTATTTATCTTTAGACATTTTTTTAGGATATTTTAGGATTTTTTATAAGAAGCTCAGATTTTTGTTGGTTTAACTGACAACATGAAGCAGATTTAACTTTAATTTAGATTTCAAAGAAGTTCAATGAAGAAACACTACTGTTCTTATTTGATTATGTGATTTTAAAGATGAGTTTAAAAGTTTTTGTTTCGACAGCTTCAAGTTTATGAGACCTCAGAGCCACAGAATCCCTACAGAGTTTAAAAAGTAATTTATTAAACTCATAAAGTTTCGGATAATTTACCTTGGTGTGTTTTTTGTCCTCGCAGGGTAGATTAAGGTCAGTGTGTTTGTTCGTGATGAGTTTATAAATCCTGCAGCTGCAGGACTGTTTCCTGACTTTTCTCTAACCGGGTCAGAAAACTCTGAACTCTGTCCCAAAACCTCAAATCATCTTTAGGTTCTGATTCTGGTCATCTCGCATCAGATTATTAATATTTTTTATTTGTGGCCAAAACGAAACATTTCATTTAAAACATTTTTAACTCACTAAAATAAGTTTTGTTGTAATAAGGCCACTTTAATGAAAACTTTTCTTTGTATTTGTGTAAATAACTCATAAAAAAGTTGTTGGATTTGTTTTATGAAGTGTACATTTTTTTATTTGTGTAAAAAAAACATTTTCTGACAGAAAGGCTGTTAAATCAAAAACTCTGATTTAACACGTTAGCATGCTTTGCATTCAGCTTTATGAAAATAAAAAAGTGGCGTCAATGTTCTTCCATAAAAATACGACTAAATCTGTCCGATTTAATGTTTCCTCTTTGAAAGACAATAAAATAATCCTAAATTGAACAAGAGAATTGATGAAAAACATGACTGAAATACTTAACTTCATAAGAAGATAGTTTTTATTTTTTTGTTAATTTTTTTTGGCCTGTGGATGATGTGTAAATGATGAAACAACCCAATAAACTGACAGGACTTTTATAGATTTCTGTTGACTTTTTTGAAGGACTTTTGTGGGATTAAATGTTTTTAATCTGATGAATCTGTTTTTTATGAAAAGCTGATTGATGAATTTCCTCTGGTTCTTTGAGACAATGAGAATGAGTTTTTACTTTGAGCTGAATGAACATGGTGTGTGTGTGTGTGTGTGTGTGTGTGGCTACTCTTTAGCAGCCTTCCACTCCACAGATTATACTTAGTGGTGTAATCTCATTAGCAGCTTGGTCTTAGCTGACTTTATTCTGTTGATTAGTTCATCTTGTGTGTTTTTCCTCGTCAGGAGTTAAACCTGATTCTGTAAATTTGTGTTTTAAATTTTAATTTAAACGAATTGTTTGGAAGTAATGTCTCGATCACAATCTGTTATGACTTCTTTATATTGTCCTGATACATCTCAGTAATCCAGATAAAACAATTTAACGGGTTTTTCTTTACTGATACGTTTCGTCTCTTCTCCAAGAGAACTCAGCCTTATAAGCACTGCCTCCACATGGAGGACAAACAAGTTGTTCACATGCAAAAGAGGACCATCAGCCAAACGATAGGTTGTCAGTGCCTTGATTAACTCTATTGTTCATAGAGGGTCATGTGCCCCATCACCTGACTATTGTTGGAGCCCTGATTAAAATGAGATAAAAATGTATTGTTCATAAAGAAATGGAAATTTTGTTTACACAATCTTTGATGCCCCCTATAAAAACAACACACATCAAATCATAGACATTTATCATAATGATTAAAAGAAAATTATCACCTTTTGCTCACAGGGGGCTGAGTCATACTTGCAATAACAGCATCGTAGGAGGGGGACAACTGGACACAGAGGCCTCCACCCCTGTTCAATGAGGGATGATTTTTCTTCACAAAAATTGTTTCCTTTACTCCTCTCTCAGACCAACGTTCCTCTCTATCAAGGATGAGAACATCTTCATCTCTGAAAGAGTGACCACTGGCTTGTAGATGATTGTAAACTGCAGAGTCCTGGTCTGAAGATTAGCGTAAACTGCAGAGTCCTGGCCTGTAGATTAGCATAAACTGCAGAGTCCTGGCCTGTAGATTAGCATAAACTGCAGAGTCCTGGCCTGTAGAGGAGTGTAAACTGCAGAGTCCTGGTCTGTAGATTAGCGTAAACTGCAGAGTCCTGGTCTGTAGATTAGCGTAAACTACAGAGTCCTGGCCTGTAGATTAGCATAAACTGCAGAGTCCTGGCCTGTAGATTAGCATAAACTGCAGAGTCCTGGCC
>JARVJO010000039.1:19756029-19768845 GCA_031762555.1 Cynodonichthys magdalenae
TGAGCCAGAAGGTGAAGCTCTCGATTTACCGGTCGGTCTACGTTCCTACCCTCATCTATGGTCACGAGATTTGGGTCATGACCAAAAGAACGAGATCACGGATACAGGTGGCCGAAATGAGTTTCCTCCGTAGGGTGGCTGGGCTCTCCCTTAGAGATAGGGTGAGAAGCTCGGTCATCCGCTGCTCCTCCACGTCGAGAGGAGCCACTTGAGGTGGTTCATCTGGTTAGGATGCCTCCTGGACTCCTCCCTGGTGAGGTGTTCCAGGCACGTCCCACTAGGAGGAGACCCAGAGGAAGACCCAGGTCACGCTGGAGGGACTATGTCTCTCAGCTGGCCTGGGAACACCTTGGGATTCCCCCAGAGGAGCTGGTCCAAGTGGTTGTGAAGAGGGAAGTCTGGGTCTCTCTGCTTAGGATGCTGCCCCCGCGACCCGACCCTGGATAAGCAGAAGAAGCTCCAATTATCTAGAATGTAAAAACAAAGAAAATTCCTGAAATTAGCAGAAAACAGCTGAAAAAACCTTAAAATAGCAGAAAAGGTCAAAATGGTAGCTTAAAACATTTTGAAGGATTTTGAAAACGGCTCCATTTATTTTCAATAAGGAAAAACATGGTTGAAAATGCAAAATATCTCAAAAAGTTTAAATTGCTGAAATGTCAAAAGTCATAGCTGGAGTGTCCTGAAGGAGCTGAAAGTTTTGATATATAAACTGTTAAAATTGCACAAAAATTGCAGAATGAGTTCTGTGCTGAAAAACTTATAAATCTATCTTTAATTGGTGTTTGCACAATTAAAGCAAGGCATTAAAAAACAATATCTTAAATAGTTAGACCTTGAATTATTTGTTGGAAATCACTCTCATCTACTACCACAACAATTAGCTTTATATGTGTAGAACTGATTGATTAAAGCCAAGTGTGATTATCTGTGGCAGCCATCTTGAATCAGATTGATTCCAAAAGCTAATCAATTGCAGATCCAATGAGTTGAGTGTTTGATTCAGTTCTGTCTCCTGGTTCATGAGATATTTTACTAACACAGACAGAGGCAGAAACATTATCACTTGCCTTTTACCTTTTTGCAGTTTTGCCTCACAACCTTATGACTTTTGCGAATCAGAAAATTGGGTGTTCAAATTACGTCGGGGTCACCATCTGGTCAAATTAATGCGCAGGAAACTGATCCAGTTCTCGGATTTGAATATTTATCACAACCTCACACCGCCCTGGACCGTATCACTCTGATACTTTGTTTGGGAGTCTCCACAAAATGACCCCATTTCTGCAGATGAACCAAGTGGAAATGACATCATCAACAAGCTCTACAAGCGCAACAATTAGTCACAGTAACAAAGAAGAATTAATATATATTGATCATAAAACATTTGAATAAAAATATGTATATGAAGTACATTTAAGAGTAAATAAAACAAAATGTTTTAATAAATAAAAATATCCTTCAGTGGCGTTCCTCAAGGAGGGTGTAAACATCGCTGACATCTGACCCCTCGGGTTGTAAAATGTTAGATTTGTGTCTCTTGCAGGTCTGTAAGCATGAAGCATCAGCAGCTGATGTGTGAAGAACATGAAGAGGAGAAGATCAACATCTACTGCCTGTCCTGCCAGACGCCCACCTGCTCCATGTGCAAAGTGTTCGGACAACACAAAGACTGCAGCGTGGCTCCGCTCAGCAGCGTCTACACGAGGCAGAAGGTAACAACGCTCAGCTTCAATCCGTCTTTTATCGAGTCGTGACTTTGTTCACGTTCAAATCAGAAAGGCCGGACACGAAACCCACCGGGAGCACCCAGATGTTTCATCAGCTGAGGTCAACGGGCTGAAGCTGAAGTGTGTTTAAAAGGTTAAATTTCTAGTAGAGTCTCAGGACAGGGCGGTGACCTTTATTATCCTGTCGTCTTTCTCTGGTTTCTATTTTTACCTCCTTCCCCCTGTTTGTGCACAGGCATCTCGTTACAAAACAACCAAAGATGATCCCTGAACTAAACATCTAACTGCTGCCCTGAAACTGAGCCCTCAGGTCATTTTGATCCAAGTCTTCTCATCCTTCACCACCGTTTCCTTCCTGCTTAATGACTGATAAAAGTTTTGACATTCATGTGACAGAACATCACGCCAAAAATGACCGGACTATCTCTTTACGGTTTGTAGTTTTTGTAATAGTTTGACCCAGAAAATCAGGCGACGGCAGCATCAGGCGGGTCGCGGAGCAGTTGTTGACATTTCAGAGCTGGCCCGCTTTGTTTCTCACCCCGCCTCTGAATCACTCATCTGAAATGTAGATGAGGTGCAGGAAAAGTTGTTAATTCAAAGCTTTACAACAAAAGTTGGGTGATTTTCATTTGGCCGGCGCAGACGTGTGAATGTTTCTGCAGCCAGCAGCTCGTTAAACGGAGTCTGGACTGCAACAGGACACCAAAATGAACGTGATGTCAGAAGATAGTCGAAGCAGATGCACGCCGCTGACTCATGGTGTTTGTGGCTGAAGGCTGACTCATCAGAAATCACTGGGAGTGCATACCGCTCATAATCCCTGTGTGCATTTTAAACAGAGAACAAACCAAGACGTTTATTATTAATCTGGATTGGATTTAATTATTAATAAACAAACTGATTGGCTGGATGTGAGGGTTCCATCCATCCATCCATCCATCCATCCAACTGTTCATCCATCCATCCATCCATCCATCCAACTGTCCATCCATCCATCCATCCATCCATCTTCTGCCTATCCATCCATCCATCCATCCATCCATCTTCTGCCTATCTATCCATCATCCATCCATCCATCTTCTGTCCATCCATCCATCCATCATCATTCCATCTTCTACCCATCCATCCATCCATCCATCCATCCATCTTTTGCCTATCCATCCATCCATCATCATTCCATCTTCTGCCTATCCATCCATCCATCCACATTCTGCCCATCCATCCATCCATCTTCTGCCTATCCATCCATCTTCTGCCTATCCATCCATCCATCATCATTCCATCTTCTACCCATCCATCCATCCATCTTCTGCCTATCCATCCATCCATCCATCATCATTCCATCTTCTGCCTATCCATCCATCCATCCATTTTCTGTCCATCCATCCATCCATTTTCTGTCCATCCAACCATCTATCCATCCATCCATCCATCCATTTTCTGTCCATCTGCCCATCCATCCATCTTCTGCCTATCCATCCATCCATTTTCTGTCCATCCAACCATCTATCCATCCATCCATCCATCTTCTGCCTATCCACCCATCCATCCATCTTCTGCCTATCCGTCCATCCATCCATCCATCCCCATTCCGCCCATCCATCCATCCATTTTCTGTCCATCCATCCATCCATCCATCCATCCATCCATCCATCCATCTTCTGCCTATCCGCCCGCCCATCCATCCATCTTCTGCCTATCTGTCCATCCATCCATTTTCTGTCCATCCAACCATCTATTCATACATCCATCCATCTTCTGACTGTCTGCCCATCCATCCATCCATTTTCTGTCCATCCGCCCATCCATCCATCCATCTTCTGCCTCTCCGTCTGCCCATCCATCCATCTATCTTCTGCCTATCCATCCATCCATCCATCCATCCATCCATCCATCCATCCATCCATCCATCCATCTTCTGCCTATCTGTCCATCCATTCATCTATTTGTCCATCCATCCATCCATCCATCCATCCATCTTCTGCCTATCTGCCCGCCCATCCATCCATCCATCCATCTTCTGCCTATCCGTCCATCCATCCATCCATCCATCTTCTGCCTATCCATCAATCCATCCATCCATCCTTCCATCCATCCATCCATCTTCTGCCTACCCATCCATCATCCATCCATCCATCCATCCATCCATTCATCTCACTGGTTTATCTACATGAAAACAATAAAAAGTCATATTTATTAGAGTTTTATTTTTTCACACAGTAGGGTGTATGTATTAAATGAAGTGAGCTGTGTTTTTATTTGAACGTTTGCAGACGGAGCTGAGTGATGGGATTGCAGTCCTGGTTGCCAGTAACGACCACATCCAGGAGATGATCTCTCAGATGGAAGAAACCAGCCGCAGCATCGAGGTCTCACTGCAACAATCACAAGATGAAACGAAAAGTTCTCATTTTAACTTTGTAAACAAGAAAACATCTCAGATTTCACATAAATGGAGGCAAATTGTGCCACATTCTGGGCTGCAGCTGTGACTCAGTTACTTCCTGAAGACATAAATTTGCTTTTGTCCTTCAGGAAAACGGGCGCAGTCAGAGAGAACACATAGCTGAACAAATGGACCGCCTGGTGATGGTGTTGGAGGAGAGGAAGCAGGAGCTGGTTGGATTCATCTCCAGGCAGCAGGATGACAAACTGAAACACATCCAGACCCTCGTGTGTCAGCTGAACGCTCGGCTAGAGGCCGCCGTCACGTTGGTGGAGCTGGCCATCCGGTCCATGGAGGAGACACGCGAGGCTTCATTCATCCAGGTGAGAAACAGAACATGATCCACACCTGATTAACTCTGGGATTCAGAACTATTCAAGATGTCCGCCACAGTTAATCAGTGTAAGATACGGTTGATAGAAGTTACACAAATAACTGAAACAAAATGTTTTTTCTCTTCATCAGAGCTCAAAGATCATCCTAGAAAAGTAAGTGTCTCGTTCATTCAGAGGTATTTTTACTTCATTTTCTACTTTTCACTCACGTAACTAAAAAACTGTAAATAAAACTGAGTATTTAAACTACTCCCATCTTCTACATCCTCTGTCATTTAATTTAACTTGCACACAGAGTCCTTTAGATTTTTAACTTATTGTCAGAGTTCAGAGGATTTGATCAACTTAAAAATCTGTTTTATTCCAGTTTGAGTTCTTTAAAGTGTCTGTGACGCGCAAATCCTTCAAATACAAATAATCAAAGGTTCAACTTTATATAAAAAGATTCACATCATACACATGATTTTACCCATTTTGTCACATAACTGGCAGATTGTCTTTTAAATTTGACAAAGCTAAAATGAAACAGGAAGTGACATCAGAGGGGAAGTTTTTAATAAAACGAACTCCCTTCTTTTCATTTATTGAAACATTTGAACTCTCTCTCAAAAATAATCTAAACAAACAGATTCTTCTCTACGGTCTGTGTCGTTAGCCATTTTAGCAAAGCTCTGTTCACGCGCAGACATTCTCCTTTGACATCACTTCCTGTTGCTTCACATGCAGATATCTGAACTACTGTTCATCTCAGGCATGATTTTTTTTTTTCAATGTTATTTTTCTTATCTTTCTAAAAATGCATTCATGTTAATTACAAACATTTGTCATTGATGTCACAGACACTTTAAAGTACAGAAATGTTAAGATTTTTTTTAACAGTTTGTTAAAAAAAAGATATTTTAAATAGTTGTTTCGTGGCCTTTTCAGTTCAAATGTTCCTGTCTCTAATTACTTTATTGCTTGTAATATTAAAATGTTCAAGAATGTTATGTTCTAGTATTTATTAACACTTAATCGTCAAGATACTGTGTTTGAAGGAGAATAGTTTGAGGTTTATAATGAATAAAAAAATGATGATAATAATAGTAACAGAACAATTTACAAATTGTTTAAGAAATACTGAGAATGTATAAAGATTTAAATTTAAAAAGTAAATTTAATTTTCTTTTGGACCCATTCTGCTTCATTGCAACATCTTAATTAAAATTCCAGCTCAGTTTAAACTGATGTAGTGATACTAACGAGTGTTTATAGTTGTTTGTGCAGCTCTTGCACTAAATGAAGCGGTGCAGTCATCTCTCTGTCAGACCATGTGTCACTCCTGATGAATTATTGAACAGATGATCCAACAGTCGACAGAAGAAACCAAACAAATCTGTCCTGCAATCACCGCCCGCCTCATGAGGACCACAGCGTGTTTGTTTGCTGATAGAACGAGTCAATATTGACCTTTAACTGATTTATTATTTATTGCTGAATTTCTGGGATCAACGCAGGTTGCAGGTGAGAGGAAATGAATCTGCTTCTTTGGGAATCAAAACATTTTAGTAAACGTGTCATTTCATCATCTAAAATCCTAAAAGATCTCTGTTAGAGTGCTGAAAACGGTTAAAATCTGAAACATCCCATTCAGAACTAACTTCCAGATAAATTTCAAAAATCTGATGTGTCTCGTTAAATGTTAAAAAAATAAGTTTTTAAATTGAAATGCTGTGTTTTAATAGGATGGTCGAGATGATGAGGACCTCCAGCATGGGGCGACTGGAGATCGGGTACGAGAGCCTGGACCACTTCACCATCAACACGGAGCACATCTCTGACGTCCTGAGGAACATGGACTTCTGCCTTTGTAGGTGAACCTACTCACACAAACCATTACATCATCCTTAACCCTTTAAATTCTGCTTAGAAACTAAAACCAATAAATCCAGGATTAGACATCAACATGAGTTACATTTAACTGTGTTTTAGGTTTTGGGGGTGAAGAAAACCTGGAGGAGGAGGAGGAGTTTAAAGACTAAAGGAGGAAGGTTTCATTACTTTTGGATATTAAAATGAAGAAACAAACTCTGTTGATGTTTGTTGGTGACTAACATCTATCATTTGTTTTTTGCTTCTGGTTTTAATTTTATGATCAATACCAAATGGGACCAAAATGAAAGGATTATTTGAAATCCTGTTGTGGAGCTGAATGTTTTTTGTTTTTTCTTACCTAAACATGTTTGAAAGACAAACAGGATGAACCCTTTCAACATGTTAGTGAGTAATTTTTAAAATATTAGATATATACATTTGTTTCCTGTATTTTACTGTTGAATATTAAAGGAGGGGTGTTATGCAGAATGGACTTTTTTAGCTTTACATCATGTTATGATGTTATTCCCTGATCAAAAACAATAGTGTTGCTTTGACTTTATGTGTGTTTGATAAATTCTTGAATCTCTTGTGGGCATGTGGAGCTGCCTAAACACTTACTGGTACAAAGCCCCACCCATTTACACAAAGCTCCTCCCTGGAGGTTCTTAAAGAGACAGAGGCCATTTCAAGGCATTTATACAGACTATGATGCAAAGTTTAATTATTTTTCATATATTCAGCATTTTCATAACTGAAGATAACACAGTTACTTGACTGTGGTATAGAATTGAACTCCAGTTTGTGCCTGGAAAATACAGAATACTCCCTCTTTAAATAAATGTTTTTGTTAGTGCTGTAGTTTAGGAACTAAAATCTAGAGTTTGTTCTTCCTGGTTTAAGTTCTTACAGACTGAAGTGTGTGAGGGAAGAATTATATCATGTTATGTCTGCAAACGTTTAGTATTTGTGGATGAAATGAGAATTGTATGATTCAGTTGTGTTTTCTGACCTGCATGAGGCTGAGTGGGTTGGGAGGTCCTGGAAGCTGATTGGCTTCTTTGGTTTTGACTCTTGCCACGACCTCTGCAGACTTTATTGTCCCTGCTGAACATGAGAGCTGCTGTAATGTCATACATCTAAACAATTATTTTCATTCTTGAGTCCATCATTACTACAGAAAATCCACCATGTATGTGTGCACGTGTGAAAAATTAATAAACTAATTTTAAAAACAACTCCATTAAACATGGAACATGGTCCAGTTCTTCACATCTTGTTTCCGCAGTGAAACTGACTGAAAATGGAGACAAATCATGTCTAAGAGCTGCAGGGAGACAAAAAAAAGACACTAAAGTGTCTCCGGTCGGTTATTTCTACTCCCTAAAAGGTCATGTAGAATTGTTGGAAATGTGGAAGTGAAAAGTCAAGACTTTCACATAAAACTCCTGAATCCTTAGAATCTGAGCACACCTACTGCACTGTGTGTGTGTGTGTGTGTGTGTGTGTGTTTGTGACAAACGAGGAGGAAATGAGGCCAGAACCAGAAAGCTGGAGGAAGTTTCATAAAAACTTTGCTAATTTTCTCAGTTTTGATCCTTTGAGCTGCAGGTCTGACACCAGCATCAGTCAGAACTTTTCTGTTGGGTCCAAAGTGGGTCAGAAGAACCTGTCAGAGCCAGATTAATGATCCCGTTCATAATGCAGCTGCCCGATATATTGATTGCTTTAAAAATAAGTATACTCTCATCTCTTTGGGCTCAAAAATACTTTATTGATCTGTTTATGTCTCTGATGGTTCTGATGATTCTGGGTCAAAGTTTTTTCATCAGACACAGAATTTCAAACCTTGTTTTAGGTTTAGATAAAGATTCTGTAAGTTTTAAATTCAATCAGGTGTTTGGAAATGATATAAATGATTATTTAAAAATCTGATAGAGAAGTTACATCAGTATGCAAATCTTTGTCGCTTCACAAAAAGAAAAGATAAAATTTAAAAAGGCAGAAAAATAGCTGAAAATAAGTTAATTTGTCCAAACTAGACGACAATCCTTTAAACCGATTGAAGGGAATCGGGACTCAGTTTGGACGGAGACAGACTCGGGACATTTTGTCCCCTTTCTATATTTAAATCTCATTGATTTCAAACACTTCTTTCTAACCTCATCACCCGTGGTTTGAGCAGATCTGATGAGATTTTACTACTTTCTGTTTACTAAGTTTTTAGCTTTTTTTGTTCTAATTTGCTGACTTTGTTACAATTTAATGTTTGACTCAACATGAAGAATTACACATTTGGTGAGTGTTGGAGCCAAAATCATGCAAAACAACAAAGTTTAGTCACTGTGATGCTCAGGAGGTCAGAGATCCAAGGACTAGAGAAAAAGCAATTACCTAAAAAAGCAGCAACCATCCATCCACACAACAAACAAAAAATCCACAGCAAAACAAAACATTATCCCAACACAGGAAGCACAAGAATAAATAAACCAACACAAACAGTTTTGATCATTTCCTGGTTGGACACAACAGAATCACACAAAAAGTCACTCAGAAAGAAACAACCAACCACAAAGCTGTGGAAAGTCACCAAAAGATAATACACATATAAAATGTTACTGCAAAAGAGTAAAAATGAACAAAAATCATTTTAAAAAGCATCTTACAGCTGGTTTTTACCTGCAAACATAAATAACTTGGAGAAAAATGATATCTGTAAAGTAGCTGTCAGTGTGATTTTAATGAAAAAAGGCTCTTTGATTTAATTTGATCCATTCTGTTCATTTAATATTTCTAAACAGTAAATATCTTACCTGT
Source organism: Cynodonichthys magdalenae (assembly GCA_031762555.1). Taxonomy (NCBI): domain Eukaryota; kingdom Metazoa; phylum Chordata; class Actinopteri; order Cyprinodontiformes; family Rivulidae; genus Cynodonichthys; species Cynodonichthys magdalenae. Next base: position 19,765,215 of record JARVJO010000039.1, read on the forward strand.
TGAAGAGGATCCAGTGGTTTTAATCAAACGGCTCTAATTTCAGTTGTAAAACTTGAAGTCATCAGATGTTTGAGCAGACCCAACCAAACGTCCTAAAAAGATTTTATTTCAAATCAAACTTTTCTAATCACAACAATAAAAGTCCAAACATTTTTTCCACTTTGAACTTTTTTATTACAAAATATAAATGGCAAAAAAGCTTTTTTTCCATTTTCAACTTTTTGCTAAAATAAAGACAAATGTGACAAACATGAGTGAATCACTTTTTTTGTTTGTTTTTCTTTTTGTAGGTTAGCATGCTACAGTTCTTACAGTACAGGTGATCGTGCTCAAAGAAACAACTCAAACATAAAGACAACATGTGGAAGAATGATCAACCTGAGGCAGCAGGTCCAGAACCACAACACGCTGGTTTTTATTTAAATATCAGAAAAACAAATTACCTTCTTTATTCTACAGAAATGATTTTCAGCAGCACCAGAAACTTTAGGTTTGAAACAAAGATAAAATCTTGAATAATCCCAGCTGATCTGAAATAATCCCACTAAGCTTTGAGATTAACTGTTGGAGTTTGGTGACTTTATTATTAGAATTATACATTTCAAATGATTAAAGCTCAGCCTTGTCTCAACCGTCGGTTTAATCCTGAAAAGGTGGCAAAAACAAGATTCCCTCAATAATCAGAATTGTTAGTTTGCTGCCAGAAATGGGACATAAAAAATAATTATTTTGAAGAAGCTGAACTGAACAATAAGTTTAGTTCTTCATTTGCATTTATTAATGACAACTTCAAGTGTCAAGTTTTAAACCTTTGAGCAGATCAAACCGACTTTTTCTCTCAACCCTGAATAAAAGTGGGGGAAAAAAAAAGAAAAATGTTAAACGTATTTGATCAGTTTGTCCAAATTATATTCAGATCAAAACATGAACCTCAGTTTGTGTTGAATTAGGTCAATGTCTTAATTAAAATTTTAGTTTTCTGCTTTTTAAAGTTAAGCTTCCTTTAACAATTCTTTAATTGTATGGAATCCAGCTGATAACCTAAACTGCTGTTGTTTTATTGTATTGAAGGCTACAGTTGGTTTGTAATCAGCTGAGCCTGATGAGAAATCTTACCGACAACTTTTGCTTCAGGCACAAATGACGAGAACAGTTTAGTGATAAAGTTAAAACAGGATGTTGGAAAGTTTCCATTTTCTCCACAAGTTCATAGGGGGGTGAAGGGGTCCAAAAATCGTTTTTTTTCTCCACTCTTTCCATTCATGTCTTCTTTACAACATAAAACACGTGATACTTGCGGCTGAAGTGATGCGTAAAATGGCACCATGTGTGCGTAAAAGGCAAGCGCACGAACTGAAACTCATCTCAGAGGTCTGAATTCTTCTGGAATCTGGGACTTACTTCCCCACCTCGTCGAGCACTTTGCGGTTGAGCTGAGCCTGCTCGCGCTGGCTCTCCATCTTTGCCATCTGGATCATATTCCTCAGCAGGTGGAAGGTCAGGTCGATGGAGAGCGGCGGCTCCTCGCTGCGCTTCAGCTGCAGCTGAGCCGCGGTCCTCAGCGCCTCCTCCGTGCTGTCCTCCTCTTCCTCTGGCAGCAGGTGGAGGCGGTCCGGGTCCCTCCTCTGGAGGAACCTCAGCACGTGGTCCCCCAGGAGGTCCGACGCGGCGGCGCCGTCCGCAGCCGCCTTCAGGAGCACATCATCCAGGCGCTGCGCCTGGAGGCGGCCGCCGCCGTCCAGCAAGAAGCGCGGTCTACCGGCGGCGGGGCGGAGGTGCGAGGAGAAGAGGACGGAGGAGAGAAGCAGGAGGAGCGGGACAGGCTTCATGTCCTAAAAACTAAAGGACACAAACATTTGGACAAGTTTGACTGAAGTCAAAGTCAACAACTATTAAATCAAGATAAATATTGATTCAAAATTCTAACTTTTCAAAACAGATTTATCCAGATCTAAGGTCACACCTGTCTGCTTCACCTGTTCGGTTCTGACATTCTGACCCTAAAGAACCCGCAGTTACTCACTTTATTCTGTCCAGGTGCTGCTGCCGAACTCTGGGGGGTCTCAGGTTTCAGTTCTGAGTCTGTGGGGTCCTGTGAGCGGCTCCTGGAGGTCTGGATGGTTTTATAGCCCAGCCTGCTCCTCCTGACGTCAGCGCAAAGACAGAGACCCAGTTTGGACTCTGGAGAAGTGAGGAGACGCTGCGCTGCGCTCCTGAGGAGCAGCTGGAGGTTCTGCCGCGGACCGAGAACATCAGGAACAACTTTTATTAGTTTCCAGACTCTTTGGATCAGAAATAAAACCAGAACCAGGGAGGAGGTGAAAGGAGATTCTTACGGACTTGTTTTAACTGAAGGTGACAAAACAGAAAAAAAATGTAGAAAATTAAACCAAATTTGGGAAAAACTGAGAACTTTATTGCGTAAAAATTAGATTTGACAAAAAATAATTAATTTATCGAAACTAGAAACAAACTTTTGCTCAATGTGGAGCTGTCCGTGGTTCTGATTCTGACGTCAACTGGACCAACACATCCTGACGTGTCAGAAACAGATTAAATAGTTGAGACACTTTGTTTCGGTTTAAAGGAGCAAAGTTTTTGTTTAAATTGATAAAATTTGTTATAAATTCAGATCTTGACTGTTTTTTATAAATCAGAAGCCGAAAAGAATTAAACACAGGAAACTGAAGAAATTACATTTTCTGTTAAAATGCAGGATAAAAGTAGCTAAAGGCTAAATTTAGCAGATGGTATAAGGTTAAATTGGAAGATCACTTAAAGAATGTAGCAAAACTCTAGCTAAAAACTAAAAGGAGCAGATGTTTCCAAGCTATTAGTAGCAAAAAGCTAGCTAAATGCTAAACATAGCAGCTGGTACCAGGGCCGGACTGGGGAGAAAAAGTGGCCCCGGAGTTCCTGACAGACTGGCTCTACTTTCAAAGGCTGTTGAAAATACTCAGGCTATAATAACATTTAAAAAGCATTTGTTTGAGACGTACAGTGTACCTGTGAAGCTAAGGTGCAGGTTTGTGGTCTGAGTCTGGAATACCAGGAACAAACCCATTCAAACAGAAGGAGAACATCTAAACACCAGGCTGGGATTTGATCCAGCAACTGAGAAACAACACCTCCAACTGAGCTGCCAAATGTTGTATTCATTATATATTAGCTTAGAAAAATGATTTATTTATTGACTCTAACCTCATGAAAAGCTTTTTTTATACTAGTTGTCTTTATTCAGAGAAACTATTTCAAGTTTAGTTTTTATTTTAAGTAAAATATATATTTGTTTTTAATTCTTAGTTTATCAAAAAACATTTTATAAGTTCTATTAATCTTATATAGCTGGGAAAGATTTAAATAAGCACAATGCAGAAGCTTGGGACTCAGGAGGATAAAACTGGTGGGACACAGCCCCCCGTTGCCACCCACAGATATCATAATAGCACTTCGTATTCTCCGCTACTGCCTATTGGAGGTGACGAGACGTGGGGCCGCCATCTTGGAACGGTCTCCCGGTCCACTCAATGTTTGGCACAACGATGTATCTGCGTGCTTAATCAATCACAACTCGCTGAATACTGAAGTGATTTTCACGCATTTTCTTTTGCTGGAAACCTCATACATACAG
>JARVJO010000039.1:19810487-19832469 GCA_031762555.1 Cynodonichthys magdalenae
TACGTACAGAGGAGACAAATATAAACTTTATTGTCCCAGAGACCGACTGAAAGTATGCAGCAGTGCAGATACAATCATAAGAGTCAGATGATTTTGAAACTTAAAACCCCAAAAGAGATTTAATCCATCTGCTGCTGCATACAGAGTTCTGATCACTTATTAAAAATAATAATTTATCATAGTAAATAATTGATAATTATGAGGAGTCATTTACATTAAGATGTAAACAGGTAGTTAAATACTCACATATATATAAATTTATTACTTTTATATTTGAAGGTGAGCTGTGTAAATCTTTGTTTTTATTAAACAAGTAGCTCTGAAGTGGCTCCGAGTCTCAAAAAGGTTGGTGACTCCTGTCCTACAACAATACTCACTATTCAGGCTTTTGGTTTTATAGTTTGGAACAGACTTTATATGCTGGTGCTACAAAACCAGCAACCTCTGTAGCACCAGTGCTATGAGGTAAAAAAAGTTAACGTACAGCCCTGCTCAAATGCATGTAGAACAGTTCTACTCTTGTTAATTTAAATACAAAATGTTTGAAGCAAATAAAAAATAAACACTTTAGCAAGACACCCAACAACTTCTCATATTTAGCTTTGTGCAACGCATTGTAGTGGTGATATTTTTGATTTTTTTCCAACTTAAAACAGCCCTTTTAAAGCAGCTCTTAGAATCTAAAAGCTCACGGTGGGCCAGGTGGAAGTCACCAGCAGGCCACATACAGCCCGCAGGCCGCCAGTTGTCCATGCCTGATTTAGTTTTTTTTAAGGTTTTATTGGGTAAAAACTTTTCTTACATAAAAATAATAAAATATTTCGACTCTTTCTACATTTAAGTATCTATTAAACAACAAGTCACTTCATCATTCGTGTGTTTTCGTTAAGTTGATTCTGTGAAAGCCTCATCAGAACACAGGTGACCTAACAGAACCCACCTGGAAGCGGGACAGAAAGCCAGAGCTCGGACCGTGTGCTCGTGAGCGAGTATGCATCTGTAGGGCAGCAGAGTCAAAGACCTGTCTGACTCCTGAACTCGCAACAGCGCAGACTTGGTTGACAGGTCCCACAGACCAACAATGCCTGGAGCGAGAGAACAAGAACATAAAATCAGATTTTTAAATGAGCAGATAAGCATTCCTGCAATCCTTCATGAGCCACGTAAAAAAAAGATCAATGTTAGAGGAGCCAGAGGATTTCTAGGAAACTCATTTGTTTGTCCTTTCAGAGTAAGACGCAGTGAATCGAGAACATCTAGGAAATAAAAATCAATTCATACCATCGTAGAATCCAATAGCCATTATGTTGTGTGGTTTCTGAGGCAGCCAGTCCATAGCCAGGACCTGCCCACTCTGTTCTTCACGAGGGGCTTTAATGGAGCCCAGCTTCAGCGTCACCACACCTCGAGCCTGCAGGAACGAAACTAAAACATTATTTCTCCCTCCAGACTAAAGGCACTTTGCGTTTCAGCCCTATTTTAAAACAAGAACAAATACATACCTTGTATATTGGCAGCTTTTCATGATCTTTTTCTGTAGAGACACACAAAGTCAAGTCATTTATTTAAAAAAAGACAGAGTAAAAGATGTGTCTAAATGTACAAAAAATGTACAAAAACAAATCATTTAAAAATCCACACATTTCTGAGGGACTTTATTATTATTTTCACCTTTATGCTAAAACCTGATGTGTTCAGAGAAAACCCATCTTTAAGATCAGCTGTGGATGATGTGATGATCATCACTGTAAAATCTAATAACAAAAGAAAGTGTGGAACTGTTCCAGATCATTAGTTTTTCCTCCTACACCAGCTCAGATTCCTCAGAGTTCGGATCAATATCGACCCGTTTGCTCAGGATCCATCAGCTCCCCTCACTCTGACAAAAACAAACTGCTTCTTTCACACAAGTCTTGACTCGTAAATCAGCATTTTAAAAAAATGATGTCAAACCACATGTGCTAATAGTGATAAAATGTCAACACACCATCCAAACCTAACTGGAGTTTTACAAAATCATTTTAAATCCTAATTAACAATCATTAATTATTACGACCCCCACAAGAGAAGGGGGGGGGGGGGTCATATTGTTTTTGTACTATTATTATTATTTTTTTGTGATTTTTAGTCAACCGTATCATGGAAATGGTTGCACCGATCAACATGAAATTTGGCAGGACTGTAGATGAGTCCGACCTACACTCCATCAGCCAACGGTTTTACCATAGACCCCACATTTGAGAAGGGGGCTCCATCTGAAAAGGGGGTGTCTGGACATACAAAAATGTTTATAACTCAAAAACTATTCAACAGAAGAGCTTCAGATTTGTTTTCTTGTTGTTGTTCTGGTGAGTTCTGGTGCATTGGTGCTTTGCGTACGTGCGGGGGTCATATATGCTAGCGCTATGTGGTATCTAGTTTTGCTTCCAATCCAAGACCTGATAAGACAATGTTTGGCCAAAACAAACAAACAAACAAACAGAAAAAGAGTTAAAAAGAACCTGTAACATCAAGCTTTAACCCTGAAGTGACAAAAACCTGATTCCTGCGATGAATAAAAATCCGGTTTACACCAAACCCCGGACTGGCCTTTCTGTGACCCCCCCCCACAGCAAGCTTCCCACCCAAACTCCAAGTAAGTCTCTGATGATCGACGGAGCGGAGATACAAGAGGAGTCAGCTACAAGAGCTAAAATTCATAGCTTCCAACACTAACAACCCGCTCGGTGATGCATCTTTTTTGTCATTTCAATTATAGATCCTTGTCTGATGGAGAAGGCTGCAGTAAATTATACGAGCTCACATTCTTCCTTTTGTCTGTTCTTTTTCTCCTCCCCGACGTCGCCAGCGCACCTCCACCCTCTTCTCCGACTCTGCAGTTTTAACAGCCTCCTCCTCTCATTCATTCTGGTGACGGGATTGACAAAAGCCTTTTACAATTATCTGCTGCGAACAGCAGCGGGCCGGTGGAGGAAAACACACGTACACACTCCCTTTAACCCTGCTCCAGCCAATTTCACCTTTAACCTTTTCAAATGGTGGCGTAAGATAGCGTATCAGCTTCAGCTGGTGTCAGACTCAAAGGAGGAATGACTATTCAAGGATTTATTTTCTCTTTAAATAGGACCATTTTAAATTTAATGTAGAAATTAAGAAAAAATAGGAACTTTCTGAGTTTTAGATGTATAAATGCACCAAACAATTTATAAAATGTGTTAGTTTGAGTGAAAAGAGGCAGCAGGGCTGGTTAGTTAACAGCTGAAGTTCGGTTCGGTGGCTGACTGCAGCTGACTTTACGGTTAAAATCATCAACAAAGGTAAGAGTTTAAAGTGACAGTGAGGTCAGACAGTCTGATAGTGGAGGTGAGCTAGCTTAGAGCGACACTTCAAGTGAGAAAACATTATTTTTATTCTCTTAAGCCCCACTGACAGTGGAGCTAAATAAATACTGCATGTTGGTACATCAGACGCTCAGAGTCTCTCTCAGTTGTCTCTTTGTACTTTTCTGCAGTTATTCTCTTATTTTCTAACATGAGCACCTGGCAACCTTTTTTATCCATTAACTATAAGCAGCAGTTAAAGCACTGAGCTGATGGAGAAGCTCTTCGGAAACTGAACCCAATGATCCGTGACGAGAAAATAAAATGGAAACCAGAGGCCATGAAGCAAACGGAGAAAATGAAAAAGGAAAAGAAATGTCAGATTTTATAGAGCTTTTTATTTTCAAACTCAGGCGCTGCTTATTTCCCCTTGTTATAAAACCAAAGCCACGTGAAATAGAGTGAAGTCTGGGTCCAAACAGTTTACTGCAACTCATTAAAGGGCGAGAACACGAGCTCCATATCGCTGGTTACCCTCGATTCAAATACAGGCTGCAGCGGGAAGCAAAGAGGAAACATCTCAGATTTTATCAACTGAAGCTAATTTAATTATGCTAATAAAGAAGAAGTTGTGCATGTTAAAATATTCAGCGGCAACCTTTTTTTCAGCCGATTTTGATGCTAAATGATGCTGCAGAACAGACTTCCTGTATGAGATAAAGCTCAAACACGTGTTCATATGTTTTATGAACAGAAAGATATGTACGGGAACATTTATTTTCAAAGCACGTTTCTCTTGAAAAGCGATGATTTGAGGCCGGTGGAGTGTTTAATGAGATTAACGACTGGGCAGACCCAGACAGATAGATACACACACACAGACAGAGCTGTGTGTGTGTGTGTGTGTGTGTGAGATGGATGCTTCAGATAAACTCATCATTAATCACATTCACACTGTTTTCTAGCAGCAGAGACCCGGAGGCGGGCGGTGCAGCGAGGTGAACAGACTGGACCTCGTGTGTGCTTCTGACTCATGGCTACTGTTGCTGTTAAAGCTGCACGGAGCAGGTTTACGGACCCTCAGGGGGTCCCTGAGAGTCCTGTAGCTGTATCAACTCTAAGATGTGGTGCAGTTAATGAGGTCTACAGCTGATTTAAAGGATAACCCTGTTTGACTGATAATATCCTTAGCATTGAGCTCATAAAGTTGTGTATACATGTCTAAGAGATGAAAAAATCCTTTTAATGAGGCCTTCTTATGATTGGGTTAGTAATCAATTAATTAATTAACAGAAAAGTTAATGATAAAAATGAATAATTATCCTGCAGTCCAATGAAAATAAACACAAAGATGTGACTTAATAAAGCCAACACTGCCCTCTGCTGAACACAGGAAACATTTCTCTACACACGTTCTACAAAGATCACGTCGCACCAACAGGAAAAGGAACACAACAGTCGTATTCTCAAAAATAATTCACCAAAGGCAGATTAAATTTGTTGGAATGTCAGCTGTATTAACAGATATTTGGGTACATTTATACTCAAATGCTGTCAAAATGTATCGTTCTGTTTGGGAAGCAGATGGCAACATGTAGCGTGCAGCATATGAACACACGATACATGTGGATTTTATTTTGAAATCAGAAATTTCAAAAAGACAACAGGGGTGTAGTTTCAACTGTTTGGAGTCCGTCTTCCACAGAATTAATTATTTTGCTCTGACTTCCACATTTATCACTGGATTTATCTCAGGAAGCTGCATAAATTGGGTTTCAAATGAACGGTGGCGAACTGCAGAACTAAGGGTTCTGACTGTGGGCCGCAAACTAAAACACAAAAATGTCCTTTTTCTCATTTTTTTATTGCATCTTTTATCATACCAGAACTAAGGTGTAGTGTGTTAAAATACTTTATAATGCTGCAAAGATGTCAGGAATAAGAAAGTTGAGGAGAAAACTAAATGTCTTACCTGAGTTGAGGAGCTTTGTGTTGGAGAGCAGAGCATCAGGGTGAGGCAGGCTGTAAATGGTGACCATGCTGCTGGAGGAAGCTACAGCCAGGAGACCCAGCCTGGGCAGGAAAGGAGCCTAAAGCGTACACCATCAGGTTTTATTATCAGTGGCAGCATCAGTTTAAAACATAAAGCAAACATTTAAAAAAAACACGATACCTTCCTGTCACAGCTGGGAGGCTCCCAGCCTCCTGCAGGACACCACTTCAGCTGCCAGATGAAGCCTTTGTCCTGGGCCAAACCGTAAACCAGGGCTGGCTGGGAGTCTGGTCTGAAGACGGGAGTGGAGGGCAACATGAAAGGAAAACTTTTAACAGAATCGTCTGACTAGTCTTTTCTGTCTAAAAAACTAACAAAACATGTCAACATCTACATGATTTACTGTTTTATTCTGTAAAAGTAGCAAAGGTTGGCAAAAACTTAAAATGAGCAAAAGGCTAGCTAGAAGATAAAAATAGAATGGTAGCAAAAAGCTAAGAGTAACATAAAAAGACACAAATCGAGCAAATATGTTGAAGCAGAAAGAAGAAAAGAACAAGTTTTTGTAGGAAATGAAGTCCGTGTGGAGCCATACTGAAGATATATATCCATATTTTTAAAAACAATATCGTATCGATTTTCTTTTTTCTAAGAAAGAAAAGGGGGAGAGGTGGGGCAGAGGTTAGAGAAGATGTCAGAAGGTTGCTGGTTCAACTCCCCAGACCAACCAGCCCCACCTTAGGCCGTTGAGCAAGGCCCCTAAACCCCTGCTCCTTGGGCACTAATTGCTCCACATGTGCAATAAATTAATCAACACAGTGTATAAAATAATATTAATACACCCCCAACCCTTAGGGGCAGCATGAGTCCTGTTTAGAGAGGGATGTGGACACATTTGGTTTTATAATTTTTAATATTTTGCTAGTTTTGTTGAGTTGAATTAAGCTGCACTGTATCGTATCATAAGCTTTGTATCTAAAACACTATGGAACCCCCTCGTTTTAGGTGAATCCCAGCCTTAATTTTTATGTACCGTTTGTTGTACTCCAGTTTCCCACAGTCCCACAGCTGAACGAGTCCAGGTTCTGTGTAGGTCCGGTTCACGTAGTGAGTGTCGTCCATCCCTCGATGACAGGCCAGAGCAACGTACTGAGTGGCAGGAGCGCCATCGGGACTCGGACACCACTCCATGGCCCAGAGCGGTCCACCAGTAAACAGAAACATGTCCCAGCGATCCGAGTGAGCCGGTTCTGACTCAAACCTGCCGGGTACATCATCGTGAACAAATATAGGGACGTCGATACAATTTATTAAATCTGACAGTGGATTTAAAAGAAACCTACAAAATAACACCAAAATCAAATAATTATCTCAAGTATGAAGTTATGGATGTTTGTTTACGTGACGTCAAGCTCATGATCAAATCAGGTCTTTGTGACCATTTCACCTTATCTATTTTTACTCATAACTTCCTCAGTGGTTAAGATATTTACATGAAATTTTATGAAAAAAATCACATTTTGTTTTTTGTAGGAAGCATCTTGTATCCTAAAAACAAGAAAAACTTTATAAAATCTACTGTAAAAGTAGCAAAAAATGTATAAAATAATGTTACAAGGCTCATGATGTGTCTTGGAAATAGCATTTAAAAACCATGTTTTGTCAATGACAGCGTGTGAAACGAGCATCAACACACTTTGCTAATGGTTGTTATTCTGTAGCAAAAAAAAAAAAACTCATACTTTTCAGATCAGCATCAAATATGGAACAAAGGCAAATAAAATAATGTTCTTCATGTCAGCTTACTTACTTAATAATTAGAGCTTATTTTTAATTAAGGGTCTCTTCACAACGCATTGAAAAACTCAAAAACAAATCTGTAGCTAACTAGCTGGCATCAGCACGGTTTGTTCAAATTGGTAGAAATAAGAAGTGAACACTCAGAGCAGTGTTGCACAATCTGATCACAGAGGTTTAGACCACCGTTTGGTCTTCTTAAAACCCAGTGGTCTCACCTGCCGAGTCTGAGCTGAGGGGTTTCCTCCTTCGACAGACCTTCTCTGGACACTTTGAACGCAGCCGATTGAAGTTCTTCAGGCAGGTATTTCTCCAAATCACTAAAAAAACAACACAGAACTCACTCGGTTTATTTTTCACAACTCATCTGAAACATCTTAACACCACTTTTAGATTACGGCAGTCACAAATATCCAATGAGAGTTGTAAAAAAACTGTGTGTTGATATAAAATGAAAAAGATAAACAACCTTTCTGGCACAGGGTCCCACTCTTTGATAGAAGGAACCCATTCAGGGAACACCCAGCTGCTGTAATGCTCCTCTCTACTAAAAACACAAGAGGAAACAATTAGCTTGTTGTTTTTCTTTCAGTGTTTCCACAGCAAGCAGTCTGATATGGACACACTTCCTGACACCACCTGGACTTGAACCTGCAGCCTCAGAATCAAAGGAGCACAGCACCAACCACTGACCTACTGCTGGAATCTGTATTTCAGGATGTTTGCATTTACAAAAAACTAAGAATGCAGAGCTAGTTTCTATAATTATTTTGCAATCTATCTACTTTTAGAAGCAATGAGAAATATTTTTTGTCTAAATTACAAAAAGAAAATCTGAACCACACCGTCGGAGTCTTATTGCTGCTGCAGCCCTGCTGGGAAACAGATCTTACATCAGTTAACAAAGCTACTTACAACTTTTTGGTTGTTTCTGCAGAGTCCCACATTGTTTGGACGGTACTAAAATCAATTCCATTAACTGATTTGCCATTTGAAGGTGTCTGCAGAAGAAAAGCAACACAGAACCTTTGAATGATTCAGATCATTTGAAAATGATAAAAGAAGCAAAACATTTCTAAAACGCTCTTTGATCAAATGTCTCACGTCGTATTTGTGGACGTGAAAAGCTCCTGGACTTCTCATCCGTGGCTGAAAGTCAGAGTCATCATCCGACTCCTCTTTTTCTTCTGAGTCGTCCTCCATCTCGTCGGCCTCCTCTTCAACATCTGGGACAAAGTCTTCATCCTCTGGATTCTCACTGTCGAGACGTTTTGTCTTTCGGCCTTGATTCAGCAGAAATATGCAACGAAACATGCAGAGACGGCAGGAGTTAACAGACCTGATGAGACAGATGATACTCTGCCTAGAGAGCTTCAACTGTCACTACGTGGGAAAGAGGCGGCTGTTTTGATGGATAAATATGGACCTGTTTATGTCACACCCTATAGTTTAAAAACTTCAAGCTGCAGATCATAGATTTGATAAAACAGCAGCTAACTTTCACCAAACCTTTTCTTCCTTTTGGACCTTTTTGCTCCGAGACGTCGTCTTTGTCGGCGAGTAGTTTGGTTCCTGGTTCATCGCTGGGAGAAAGCACATCCTTGGCCAAAAGCTGAAGGTACTTCAGTGCCCTGGAAGATTTAGTTGACATTGTTTTTGCCGGTGAAGCTAGATTCATATTTAAATAATGCAGCTGTAAAAAACCTGTGGAGTAGTTTTTTTCATACATCTACATACAACATATGGACATTTTTTGTGTAGAACCACCAAAACTGATGATTACTTTTCATTTTTAGTTTAGTGGTGAAGCACATGACTAACAGAAGCAATAAATATCATTAAAGTCGCAGCTCTGTAGGTTGTGTAGCTCAGTGATCTGTGTCACAGTCTTAGGATCTAAGATTATAGGTTCAAGCCCAGGTTGCATCAGGGAGAACCTCCAGCATGAAGCAATAATACATCTTTCATGCAAGTTCATTCACTGTGGCAGATGGGAGCAGCTCATCAAACTTACATTTTTGCAGCCCCTCTCCTGCGACGCCCACCTGATCCGGTCTCCTCCTCTGGTTCCTCTGGCTCCTTCTCAAGTGGTGGATCTTCAGCTGGCTCCACAGCCTTCTTCTTGACATACTTTCCCTTTGGCTTTGGTGTCCCGTTTTCCTGATTGACAGATGTTTCAGCTGCACCACCTCCATCTCCTTCAGCTGGAAGGTCCCCATCAGTGGTGACAGGTGGTTCAGGCTGTATCTTTTTCTTTCTTCCTCGTTTTTTAGGCGTTACTGCTAAATTTTCACGAACTGAATCTGAAGGTGTTTGGTCTTTTGTTTCCTTGGGTTTTCTACCTCTTTTTGAACTCTTTTGAGAAACAGCTTTTTTCCCTTCAGAGCCATTTTTAATCAGTTTCTGTTTTATACTTTTATAATCTGTATCAGCTGTGTCATAATCTAAATACTTGACATTTTTCTTCCGTTGTCGACCTTTAGAGCTGACTGATGAATATGGAGATTGCTTAGATTGCTCTTCTTGTTCTGCAAGAAAAGAGGCAGTATTATTTCAGAGACATGGTGTAAAAATAATTACTAACATTAGAATCTTAAACTGTTTTTAATTGGCATTATTTGTATTTTATGTTGCAGCTGACACTGTGCCACCTATAAGAACTGCGACTGTTTTTCCCCTGTATTTTCCATTGTCGTTTAAAGTAATTTCTATTTTGTTTCTAATATGAGAAATAAAATAACATTTTTGTTTTTACAAACCTTCTGCCGAGCCAATGGAATCCATAGGCTTTGAGTTATTGTTAAGCTCGTCCTCTAATATGCTTTGTCATGTATGATGCAAGTTTACTTCTTTGATGACCTGCAGAAACAGGAAAAGAAAGTTACTATTTAATTATTTTTAAGGGACAGCTTCTGTTAAATGTGATGGTCTACTAAAGAAAAAAAGAAAATATAAATTTGACGGTACATATATACAGTAATGTTTCATAACTTGATCAGATTTATACAAAGTAGTTGGAAGCAACAGCGAATTTCATGTCGATATCCTAATGTGACACACTGACAGACCAAATCTCATTTAAAAAAAGTCAGTTTTAACCCCGCTTCCGCAATTGTCAAATTTAAACATTCACTACACATCGATGAGAGTTAATAATCCGCATATTTCAATATCACACCCCATTTCGGCACAGCTTTTAAATGAAAGGTAATTTGAATCAGCAAGTTTATTAAACTTAAGGGAGACGCGGTTTGTTGTTTTCCAGCAAGCTTCTCTTTTAGCCAAGCTATTTTGGCTAACACACACGGCTAAGCTAACCGGCTAAAATGATTATGTGTTGTAGCGCTTCATTTACCGTAATAAACTTCTAAACTGATGCAGTGCTGGAAACTGTCGTTATGAAAAGCTCACCGTGTGGATGTCTTGGACTTCCTCCTCGGTGGTGCAGCCTGGAAAGCCTCGTACCGATCACGGACAACCAGACCCCTGCCACACGGGATCGAATCCCGAACACGGCTACCCTGAACAGGACTATAGGTGGTCTCTAGACCCGAAGAACCCAAATCCTCATTAAAAATTAGTCATCAATATTCTTTCACTCAAGAAAAAAATGCAAACACGTCCTGTGTTGTTATCGCTCGATAATGTTGTTTAAAACCTACGTTACGCTTACATCAGACCGCCATGTCACAGTACAAGCGTGGTGGAATATACCGCCCCCTGCCGGCACAAACTGACATTGCAATTCAGAGCAGACTCATGTATAAATTGGATAATTTACATCTGTATTTTCTACACTTGACTGAAATATCAGGTATTGTTATTGTTGGTTTAATTAGTTTAAAACAAATAAACAAAATAAAATCGTGGTTCATATAAAAGTAACTATTAGCTCCTAAAGGGACTAAAACAAAGTGACGTAAGGGTTAGAAAAAGGACACAAATTCACATTTATAAATTCAATTCAGTGTCTTGTCTTCAGATTAGGTTGTTTATGAATGATGATGATGATGAAATCAGGAGACATCAGTTTTTATAGCATTTTAATTTTTCACAAGTTCACCAAGCTCTGTTACTGCATGATTAATTTTAGAACTTAATCCAAACTTAAAAAACACATCTGCTGTTTTTTTATGTTCAGCAAAGATTCATTATTATCAAATTGTGAAACTTTCCTTCCATGTCAGTCTGCACTCGTTGCCTACAGCAGCTGTGGTTCCTTATATTATGTTAAAACAATTATAAAAAAGTGGTCTGATTGACAGCTTTGTGCTCCATTATAAAAAGAAATAGCAGCTGTTGTAAAACATTAGGAAGACAAAATTCAAAGCACAGTGACAAAAACTCTTGAAATGAAGGTTATGTAAACAATGGACGTGTTGAACTGGTTTGGATTTCGTTGCAAAAGATAATAAACATGTGGCTCTGAGTGGATGTTTGCTTCATTATATGTTGATGATATGAGATTTTTCTCATGCCTCATTCATTAGTTCCCACGCATTCACAGAGATTCACCTCAAAACCTTAACTTTAAATGTTATTAGTGGTCCAAAAAAGGCAGCGTGGCAAACGGTTTCATCACAAACAGGGGTAGAAGCTAGACTTTTTTGCAGGGGTGGCCAAGGTGGTTTTTAGGGGGGTACAAACAAATAAAAAACTGGACCTAAAAATTCAAGATGGCCTCCACAGATAATTCCAAATAGCTGTTATTTAGCTGTTTTAAGACCTATTTAGATGAAATTTGTTGTGGAGTAGCTGAGATTAATCAGATCCTGATTGCTGATGCTAACCACTAATGCTAATGCTAATTTTACAAAGGGTTATAATTCAGACATTTCTGAACACACGCAGCTGAACATTTATATTGTACATTAATATCAAAGAACATTCTTTAACAAAATCTAAATTCAAATATAAAATCAAAGATTCCCACCCACTTGACCATTTTTTTTGGGGTGGCACCTGAGGTGGCCAATCCCTTGCCACCCTGGCCACCTCTCTGGCTCCGCCCCTGATCACTGGCATCCAGAGAAGTTCAATAGACTATCATACATTTCAGAAACTAAGGTTTTTGACAGAGAATCGCAAGATCTAAGAAGGTTTTTAGTTAACTTTTCTTTGTGAATGTGAATAATAAAACATCTTTCAAAGTTTTCTCAAAACAGAGGAAATTTTCCTTGAAACGGGAAGAATCTTTGCTAAAAGCTACAGTTTTTAATTACAATCTCAAATTAAAAGCTAAATTGTTGTTGTTCTTTAGTCTGACCTAAAACAGAAGTTAGTTCAAATAAAGGAAACAAACTAAAAAAATAAATCAATTTAGAAAAAACATAAACAGATGTGTTATAACGACAGAGAAATCCCATAAAAAGATGCACATTAAGCTAAATGCTATTAGCTTCTTAAAACCACCGGAAGACAGAAAATATCAAGTCTAAAAGTAAAAAAAAACTTTTATATTCTATTTTAAATGAACTTTTAAAACTAACTTTGAGAAAACACATACAATCTGAAAATCAGGTATAATAATAATAATAATAATAATAATAATAATAATAATAATAATATTCTCAGTTTTTTAACATATATATTTTTACATATTTATAAACTTTTATTTTGGTGCGGATCTATTTTGAAAACTGAATAATTCACTCATATTATTTTTATTTTGATTATGATTATTAATTCTTATCATTATTATGTATATTATAAATCTACAACTTCTGTTGTTGGGTGATGAATTAAAAGAAAAGAAATACGGTCAAATAATTTTTCAAAAAATAAATGTCCTCAGAACACTTTCTCTTCATTTTTAATTACCTTTAATTTAATACATTTGTTTAAAACGTTGTTGTGACAGCCTATGCCTGTCTGTTAGCAAAATATCTCATGAACCAAATCGCTGGATTTTTCTGAAACATTCAGAATTGAATGAACTTTCACAACTTTCGGAGTGAACACAATTCAAAATGGCTGACAACTAAAACACGAAAAAAGGCTTTAACGGTTTGTTTTTCAGAAACGCAGCTAAAATTAGGTGTGGTAGTAGCTGAGAGTCATTCCCAACACATACTCTGAGCCATGTATGATAACTGTTGGAGTCCGTTTTACAAATATATTTTTTTCTTTTAAATTTTCATTTTTTTTAAAGCTCTTGATGAATTTTAACAGATGTGGACCAACGGAGGAGAGTTTGTAGATGTTTTGGTGAAACAGCTGGAAATAATCTGCACATAAAAACTGTGATTTTACATTTAACCAAAGTAAGATTTCACCTTTTGAACTGTGTGCTACTTCTACATTTAACATGTTGACAAGTGATTTATTTGTTCTATAAAATCTGACTTTAAATATTTCTTCATGATGTGACCAAAAAGGCCCAATCTGTTGTAAATAAAATAATTAGATTGTACTGGTGAGGCACACAATGTTTTCTGAGGTGGAAACTATAAAATCTAACATACATGGACTCCTTGGGTCTGTTAAATTTTGAAAGACAAGAAGAGTTTATCAAAGGTTTGATAAGAATTAGACGTTTAAAGTTGTTGAGAACAGTTTAACTACATTTCTCTGAACATATCCACAGCTTTACATCATCTTCAAGGTATCCATCATAAACCAAAAGGTTATTCAGCTTCTGAAAACGTTACAGTTAGTGTTTTACCCAGCAGCCACCTCACCTCTGCTTCCAGGAGTGAGAAGGTATTTTTACATCAGATTGATGAGTAGAAGCAGCCGTCTGTATGAAGCAGACATTTGAAGAGTTGATGAGTCTTTTCAAGCGTTTCTGTGTGGTTTTCCCACCTCGGCGTGAAGCTCCACGACGCCGGGCCGTTTCAGGCTCCACTGGTCCGAGTGTCTCCGCCCGTCCTGCTGCTCCAGCTCCGACTCGCTGGACGAGCTGCTGCTGAAAGCAAAGCAGTCCCTCTGCTTCCCGTCCGCCTCCCCTCCGCTCTCCTCCTTGTACCTCCTTCTAACCTCCGTCACTCCGTCGGGCTTGTCCATGTCGACCATCTGCAGGTGGATTTGGGTTTGCTCGGGTCCAGATACCGCTTCCTTCCGGTCCAGGTCCATCCAGATTGGCCCCGGAGGAGGTTCCAGAGGGGTGTAGTGGAGCACGGGCTGCTGGAGCTGTGGCTCAGACTGAGGCTGGAGGAACTGGGTTTGGTGCTGGAGGTGATGTAAAGGCTGCAGAGGGTGCTGCAGAGGCTGGTGCAGGAGCTGCTGGTGGTGGTAGTGCTGCTGCTGCTGCTGCTGCTGCTGCTGCTGCTGCTGATGATGATGTATATGATGATGATGATGGTACTGATCAACAATCTGCTTGTCTGCATTAGGGAGAGCCTCCCGACGCTGGTTTTTCAGGAACTTTTCAAACTTCTTGGAGGCTTTTTTGTTTGTGACAAACCAGTCCTTTAAAAACACAAACGGAGAGAAATGTTGGAGTTTAACAGATTGAAGTTATAGTCACTGTATTATATAGTAATATTTTATCAGATCAACATGAAGATACATGTGATAGTTTTGTCTTACTTGTGAATGGACTGAGTTGATGTGATACTTTACTCCACTTTCAGAGTTAAACTCCTTGTTACAGATCAGACATCTGTACTTTCCAGCCTCAAATTCACCCTGAAGAAGAGAAACAAACCTTCAAATTATTATTTACCTCAGGGATATTTCAGGTTGACTGAATATTAATCACAGGCAGGTGCGGAGCTAGACTTTTCTGCAGGGGTGGTCAAGGTGTTTTTTTAGGAGGGAGCACGTACAAATAAAATAAAAAAAGCACTCTGGATTTGAAAATTCAAGATGGCCGCCACAGATAATTCCAAAAAGCTCTAATTCAGCTGTTTTACGAAACACTGAGCTGAAAGTTTGACAACAGCTCAGAATGATAAAAAAACATGTCAAACTCAAGTCACAACTTATTATTCAGCTATTTTTAGATGTATATAAAGCTGAAGACTAGTGTAGAAGTAGCCAAAAACAATCTTTACTAAATTCTAAAAGCTATTCAAAAATTCAAGATTTGGTGATTTTGCTTCATAACTAATTCTATTTACATCACTCAGCATTATGTATAAAATGTTTGAGTTTGTAGCTGTTGTAGCTATTACAGTACAACAGTATTTTATCCAAGAGTAAAATGAAATGTTAAAAAATGTTCATTATTTAGCTCACCTTTTGAGTGTTAATAAAATCATTAACATTTTGTTATTTACCTCACTGTTCTTACATTCAGCTAATTTTTACTAAATGTTAAATTTAAATGTTAAAAAATCTATTTAAATATTAAACTGATAAACACATTTTGAATTTAGATTTTAAATATTACATTTAGCAGTGTTAAAAGCGTTAGCATCATGCTGTGACAAACATTAACAATGGCCGCTGTTAGCCACCGCTAGCCACCGCTAACACGGCTAAAGATAATATTTTAAATCTAAATTCAAAATGTGTTCATAAAAACAATATGGGTGGTCCCTGTGGTCCAGCAGTTTGACGTGCAGCTCAGACACCAGCCAGAACTGTAGGTTTGATGTTTTGTAGCGAAGCTTTAGCTGCATCGGAGCGCTAGCGGTTGTTATCGTCTCAGGATGATGACGTCATAACATGAGCCAAGTACCAACAACAAAGGCTGCATTCCACTGCAAAATACCTCAGCATTTAACGTCAACATTTTACCTTTTACATTTAGATTTAATATTTAAATGTTTTTTAACATTTAAATTTAACATTTTGTAAAAATTAGCTAAATGTAAGAACAGTGAGCTAAAAATGAAAAATACGTTAGTGAAATGTTTTCACATTTCATTTTACACTTGGCGCTCCATACATATATATACTTTATTGTGTAAACATTAAATTTTATAGAGAAAAAACAGCCGATGCACCTTTGTGCAGAGTCCCAGGTGAGCTTTCAGCCCCGACACACTGGTGTAGGTACAGCCACAGCCCTGCAGGAAGAGAAAACTACAAATTATTTTATGGTTTCTGCACTTTAAATTCACTGTAAGTAAAAAAATCTTTTGCATGAATGAAGGGAAACTGACAAGTATAAAGAAATAAATGATCAAACATTCAGATAAGCTTTGTTAAATTGCCTGACATGCTTATCCTTCAAATACAAAAAGTTAAAGAAAATATATTTTATATTTAAGAAACTTGGCATAATACACCTGATTTTACTCATTTTGTCACGTAACTCGCATGTTTTCTTTTTGAACTTGGCATAGCAACAATGAAACAGGAAGTGACATCAAAGGGGAACTCTTTAAGGAAGAAAACTGGTATTTGTGAAACAACATTAATTAAACTCCGACTCTTCTTCATCTCTCTAATAGAAACTGAAAATAATTTTTCTCTACAGTCTGTGTTGTTAGCTATTGTGACATCACTTCCTGTTACATCACGTGCAAATATCTCAACAACTGTTCATCTCAAAAACTTTTGTTACAACAAACCGATCAATATTACCTTTCCAAAAATACATTCATATTTATTACAAAAAACAGCTGTTCCGAGCACTTTAAGGTTTAAGCACAGATAATAATATCTTCACATTCCTGAAGCAGTGTTTGTACCTGGTTGGGACACTGAACCTTCCTCTGCAGCTTCACCTCGTTCTTCCATTTCCTCAGCACCTCTTGGCTGAAGGCGGGCAGACCTGGTCGGGTGTATTTCAGCTGCAGACGAGTAAAGTCGATCAAAATTACTTTAGGCTTAAACCTTTGTGTGTCTGCTTCCACCTGAACTTTTATTTCACAACAGCAAACAGAATCTTCTCCTGCCTTTTTGTCATCTGGAACCAGGTCTGACTGGAACTTCCTCTTGGGCCAGTCCTTGGGCAGCTCGTTGTTGGCGATCTCAGCCAGGTGGAAGTTGGCCACCTGGGCCGAGGCTCGCTGCACTCTGCCGCTGGCCGTCCTCTCTGGGTTGGCCTCCCTCTGAGCCTTCAGGTCCTCATCCTCCTCCGTCTTCTGGGGTGCCTGATGGACGGCAGAGGAGGAAGAGAAACGCCCCTGATTGAGATGCAGGAAACAAACGTTTGGAATAAACGAGACTTACAGGAGCGTGCTCTGATTTCAGATGGTACTCCAGTCCAGCCTTAGATTTGTAGGTTTTCCCACAGTGAGAGCAACTCAGAAGCATCTTCTCCAGTTCAGATTCCTCTTTCCCGCACTTCTTCGTGTGATACACGTAGCCCATGATGCTGGTGAAGGCAGCCGTGCAGCCCTGAGGAAACATTTATCAACAGGTCATTCTGAGTAAATCTTTAATGCTAAAAAACTACAAAGCGTGACGCAATGGTTCACCTCTTTCGAGCATTTCAACTTGCCCAGTCTCTTCAGGATTTTACGCAGTTTGTCTTTGATGGAGCGATCGTTGAGGTCCTTGGCATCGTCTGCTGATGGCTGTAAATTAATTAGAGATGCTAAAGAATCACTATGAATAAAAAAAAGGGGTTTAAATTTTGTAAAACTGGACAACACACGACAAAATCAAATTTAATGCTTTTTAATGCCTTCATCAATCAACGCATAAACTTCACAGGTTTAAATGACATTTTAACATTTTTCTGTTATTGGTAATGAATGCATAAAATATTACAAAACTTTTTGTTTTACAGATTAAGCCACGTGTCTTTAAACCTTCTTACACTATAACGTTTTAGACAACTTATTTTAATTATATGAAAAAAATAAGACTAAATTATTCATATAGGTTTTATTTTTGATGTAATTGTTAGTATTATAGTATGTACACATCTAAAAAGGATTTTTGATTTATTTGATTGCAGCTTCCTGTAGACATAATAAGTTGCCATAAATCATCTAAAACGTTAATCTTTTGTAAGCTAATCCTAAGGTTTCCAAAATTGCTCATCTAATTTTTCTTCAAGACAAATGAAAAATATTTATAATCCATTTATTGCTTTTTTGATGCCAGTTTAATGCTTTTTAATGTCCCGTAGCATCCACTCCAGTTTGACTTCTTCAAAAAATCCCAAACCTGATGCAAATAAAGTTGCTAAATTCCAGAAATGAAAAGCAACTGAATCGTTCATGATCGCCTGTAAAGCAGGTGAAACTCTCACCAAGTGGCTGTGGTCAGCCATGATGTGATATTTCATCCCTGTGGAGGACTTCAGCTGTTTCCCACAGTGCTGACAGGAGAAGGGTTGCTGCAGAGGGAGAGCATGTTTAAAACACAGAACATTCAGTTTGTGAGCGTTAGTTGTTTCATGAATTAAAAGCAGACACCAGTCGGCAGTTCTCCATGTGTTTCTTCATCCCCTCCACGGTCTTCCTGCTCACGCTTTTACATTTCGGACAGGTCACCCTCCCTTTGGCCATAATCTGAAGCTGCCAGCGCTCCTCTGGACTTCCTGGTTGGTTAAGAAAATACCAGTTAAATCTGGAATCATCTGGAGAAACAATCTATTCTTTCAGGAGCCTGAGAGTGCTGCTCAGCTGATCCCAGGACTGGACTCTTTTGGAGACTCATCCAGATTTTGGGTCACCACCCTCAGGTGCTTCGATGAACACAGACACGTTTCTGCTTCCTCTTCCTATAAAGGTACCTGTGAACGCTGCTGTTCGTACCTGCAGGGTAGGCAGGAGGTTCCTTCTTGACGGGGAGGACGACAGGTTTCTGATCTTCACCTAGCGGAGCCATGGAGGCCTCACAGACTCTGACTACATCTGAACCTGGGGTTAAATCACATTATAAGCAAGTTACACTGCATTCATCTAAACATACGTAATATTTGATCTGTTTAACTTACACTGTGAAACTCTGCCCTCTGCTGGTGGAGGAGGGAAGTTATTAACAGCAGGGATTTGATCCACTTCAGTTTTCTGAACTTTTTTCATGTTTAACTCTTTAAAAGAAACAAAAACATGATTATCTTCAATACTTTTCACATTAAACAAAGTTTCTTAAACATAAAATTAAACATGTGTGCACATTATATAATCTATATAATTGTAAAGTTTTGGTAAACTTATTGCAGCATATTGAATCAAATATTAATAACTCGTAATTTTTAAAACAATCAATTATTTGAACATTAAAAAGTTTGTGAAACGCATCAGAACGTAACACGTCATGTTTGTGAGGTTCTACCGGGCCTCCAGATGTTTCCTCGGTCCTCCATGGAGTTGCTCCAGGTTTGTTCCTGACTCTGGCTGGTTCCCCACGCCTGCCCCGGCCCTGAGGTGGGCCCGTCTTTTCTTGAATCTCTTCCTCCAGCCCAGGCCTGATTCTGGCCCTGACCCGGACCCGCTGCCCAGCCCTGCTCCCGGCTCATCGTCCAGGCCTGATCTGGTCCAGGGTGGGCTCCGTCCCTGCCTGGCATCCACGTCTGCTCCTGACCAGAGTGTCCAGCTCCGTCCCTCCCACAAATCCAGACCTGGTCTGGGGGCCGGTCTCTGCCTGGACGCCAGGCTTCGGGGCCATGTTCCCGTCTGGAGTTCCAGCTCTGCTCCTCGGGTTGGGACTGGTCCCGGCCCGCTTCCGGGCCTTCAGACCAGACACGTTTCGTCACCAGTCGTGGGTGCAGCCTGGCAGTGGGCGGAGCCATGGAGCCAGGATCCAACCCGTTGGTCAAGCCGCCTGATGACATGACGGAACAGCTGGTGGTCGGATAGTCTACCGTTGCCATGGAAACATTCTGCAGGTCCTCATACCTGAAAATTATTAAAACTTCTTTAATAAAACCTCAAACTCAAAGAGGGGCGAATAACCAAAAGTTCCATTGCAGGAGAGAAATAAACAGAAACTATCATCAGTTCTACAAGAAGCTGAACATATGAAGACATCTGAACTAAAATCTTATTTTATATTTGATTTTCAGGAAACCAGGAGAGTCGAGCGTCAAGCTGCAGCTGAGAGGTGGAGGCAGACAGGAAGGCGTTCGTTTGCATATTCAGAGATCTCTGCATATTTAACGAGGGAACGGTGTGGAGTTACATTTAACCTTTTTTAACGTTTAAAGGAGGAAATCAACTTTTATTATGGAGCCGGTTGGAATTAGATGAATTCAGAGACGTACTAACAAGAAAAGAAGAGATTTAAAAATAGTGTTATAATAACAAACCCTACAGTTTATCATTTAGTTGTGTTTAGAAACAGGAAATTCAGACATTCGTTACCGTTTTCTGTCGTTGTTCCGTTTCATCTTCGCAGAGTTTTGGTCTTCTGACTCTTCAGTCTGAAACTCAGAAATGTAAGGAGCATCCAGTTTACTGTCAGGAACAGATTTTCTGCATCAGATCCATTTAATCAGACGTCCTCACCTCTGGGTACTCGACTGCATTCAGCTTGTCGGCTCGATCTGGAAACCTCTGAACAGCTGAAGTTCAGATCAAACAAACCAAACGAGAGAATCTGAGTTAAAACCTTGTAAAAAAATTTAAATATTACTTTTTTTTTCTTCACCTGGACATGAGGGTGCACCTTTGGGTTGAGTCTGGATGGGCTTCCTCTTCCTCGGCATGTACAAAGGTGACATGTCCCCTCCGGTGTGGGTGGGCTCCATATTAGGAACCCCCCTCCCTGAAGAAATCACCACTGATGATGCAAACGGAGATAAATAACCTTAAAAACAGTTCAATTATTTCAAAAACTGTCTCAAAAAGTTAGTTAATCCAAACGGTTCTCTTCTCTGCTTCTTTTAAAAATGTGTTTTATAAATAGAAATGATAAATTAGCATTGTTTGTGGACTAAAAGAAGTTTGCATGAACCTGAATGTGTAAAAACCGGATTCCTGCAGTGTTTACACTGTTATTCTGCATCAGGTTTCAGCTGTCAGGACCTGCAGATTTGATTCACTGTTTGCTCCTATAAACAACACACAGGTAGAATTCTGCAGGACACATAAAGTGCATGCCATGCAAACCTGTAGAACCAGCCATTTTAGCAGAAAATGAAGGATAAATCAGCTGCCATCCGGGTGGATTGAAGGAAAAATAAGATGATTTTTTTTTACGACAAGATGAAAATCCCGCCAGCTGGCGGAGTGAGAAGCTGCTGCTGTTGAGAGCTGATAAGACACCAGTTCTGACCGCTTTTCATTGTTTCTGAACCGAGAGAGGAAAAGCAGAGCCTACCGTCCTACAGCTCCCTCCCTCCGCAGGAACAGCCAGCCTCCATGTCTTCCAGCCTGACCTCCTCCTCGGTCGCCTCTCCCTCCCCGGCTCTGACGGCACCAGGAAGCGGGGCCCGGGCCCTGAGACACCCCGGGACCAAAGCTCTGCTCCGGCAGCACCTTTCGGCTCTCACACGAAGCCCCCCGAAGGAGGAGGGGGTTTCAGCGGAACGCCCTCCTGCTGGACAACAAACAGGACCCGCATCTGCTGCTGCCTTCACGGACTGTCGGACATTCCGCTATCCGAACATCTCCTGCTCAAATACAGAGAAACAAGACATAAAACACAATCTGATGAGTTTAACGTTTGTTTAAATGATAATCAAGACTTTATCACAAGATTTGGACACAATTCAGTTGATTTTATCAACAGAAAATCACAAGACTTTAACCTGTTTTCTCACGATGCCAAACCATGTCGCCACATGGTAGGAAGATAAATTAGTCTCATAATTATTTGAGAGAGCAAGCAAGAAGATTTGAGAGAGAGAGAGCAGCAGGACGTGTGCACAGGCGCGAGGATCTGCTCACCTAATTTGACACAGTATGGCAAGCCATTTTAGCATAAAATCGGTTTTGTCTTACTATCTGTAATTTAATTTATATATATTTTTATTTAACCGTTATTTTACCAGGCAAGTCCCATTGAGATCTCAGATCTCTTTTTCAAGAGAGGCCTGGGCCTGAAGACAACCTATTGAATATGTTTTTTTTTGGGG
>JARVJO010000039.1:19834668-19858620 GCA_031762555.1 Cynodonichthys magdalenae
CTTCACTTGTCATCCTGTTATCACTGTATTCTTACTTATTGTGTGATTGGTCAGAAGTTCACACGTGGTTTTTGGGCGTTCATAGAGCTCCTGGGAAACCCCCTCCCTCTGCAGCATACGTCACTACAGGGGGTTTCCTCCCGCTCTGCTCCTGCTGTATTCTGCAATGCGAAGAAAAGGTCAGAGACCCGTCACCTGATGTTATTTATCCACAAATCTGTGAAAGCTCCAAAGCTTATATGATTCCTCCGTGCACAATGCTTGTTTTATCTCCATCCATGAGTTTTTGGCTTTTTGACTATCTTTAGAAATCGCTGCTTCAGCTCTGGAAGCGAGTCGCTTTTTACTTTTTTTTTGAGCAAGTGGTTGAAGCAAAATGCAGCGTCTGAGCACTTTCAACATGAACAAACACTCCCACAAACGCTGCATATTTCTTTTGGTTTAGCGACAAATCAAATTTTGCTACTCCCAGTTTTGCCATAAGCATTAAAGAGCTACTTTAAATTAGCTCGCGAGCTACTGGTTGGAGACCCCTGATATACATATATCAAGAGTGCCCAAACCCTTTCCCCAAAATGAAAATCTATCCGAGGGCTGCCGCCCAAATACAATAAAATAATTCATGAAATACAAATACTTCTTAAGTACAGTCCTTTTATTTTTAATGATTAAGCTAGCAGCCAGTGTGGTGGTCCACGTTTTTGACTGACTGCACCACAGCCTATATATAGTCATTGGGTCAATGAATGGAATGGCTTTAGGTGGAAATATTGTGTTTCTACATAGGACGACAAATTACAACATAGTAACCATGGCAACAACTGGTGGGCCAAATCAAATGGCTTGGTGAGCCATTTTGGCCCACGGGCCCCACATGCATCTTCGTACTAGGCTACATATGTCTGCTATGTCCTGCTGGAGTTTGACATGATTTGTTTGTGTACTAACTAATATATGGTATCAGAATTTTATATATTTATACTTCTCATTCAACCACAATTACATTCACTCTATCTAGGAGGTGCAATTTATATGGATGGTGTTTATTTTTTTACAATAACAAGCTGGAATGAAAACAAGCCAAAAATGAAATATGAGTGACGACTTTCTACTTCTTGTCTTTGTTAAAAGGAGTAGAAATTACAGATAGTTGTGTGAAAATGTAAGGAGTAGAAGTAAAAAGTAGGCTGAAAAATAATTACTCAAGTAAAGTACAGATACCCCAAAATTCTACTTAAGCACAGTAACAAAGTATTTAGTTACTTTACAACTCTGCCTGTCAGTTGTTTGTGATCAGTATTATCCTCATCTGTTGCTCATCATCCTCTTTCCTTCTCCTCATTCCTCGCTGGTTCTTTGTACGGCATCATCCATCTGTCTTGTTTCTCTGAGTTCCTCTGTGTCCGTTTGTGATTTTGTTTATTTGCTGCCTCGACAGCTTTTTGTTTGGTTTAATAAATATTTTTATTTAAACTCTGCACTTCTGTCTGGATCTGGGTTCGTTCTGGTGCTCAACACGACAGAGCGTTGTTATAAAAAGCTGCAGCAACGTGAGATGAGACAACCTGTGACAACCCAGCTCAGACCGAATGATGTTTTTATCATAGTTTAAAAAAAACTCTGTTCTCACAAGGATACGCTGCTGTGCGTGCAGCAAATACCTTTGGCAATTTAAGCCTGTCATCTTAAAGTCTTTAAAATGTAAATATTTCAAACTGCTGCAGTAAATAAGACTCACATTTAAATCATAAGCAATTTTTGAACAGTTAAACTGTGTTGTATAAAGTATTTCAAAGTGATACTTGAGTAAAAGTACAAGTATCTTACCATACAATTACTTTGGTAAAAGTTAAAGTCTCCTCTAAGAATATTTTAGTAAAAGTCTTGAAGTATCTGATATATTTTGTACTTAAGTATCACAAGTAAAAGTATTGAGTGAAAATAAGGACATTTAATGGGAGGTGAGCTCCCCAAAAACTTCACCTCACTGATTCTACAGATCTCAACGCCATCGACTTTAAATTAAACAACCGTTGTCTTTCTGTTACTGAATATCATGTAATTTGTTTTATCCAAATTTAATGACAGTTTAAGTTGAAACCAATTTTGTATTTTCTCAAATTCTGTCTGTACCATCTCCAACATTTGTTCTATATCTTTACCTAAACAAAAAAAAGTGCGTAGTATCATCAGCAAACAAAACGCCTCTAAAAAGTCCTGACACATTTACTAAGTCATTCACATATAAAATACATAGGTCCAAGTACAGAGCCTTGAGGGACTCCACGTGACACAATTTATCTGGATAGTTTTTTTTTACCAAGCCGGAATGAAAACAAGTCAAAGTGAAATAAGAGTAATGACTAGGGATGCACAATATATCAGCCTTAACATGGCTACTGGCCGATGTTGGTAAATTTTTAACATATTTTTATTGATCTGATAAGTAAAAATGGGCTGATATTATCCAACATTGATTACTGCCATGTCAGCGGTCTGGTTGTTTTTTACATTATCAAAAAAGGACAAGTGAGTTTGTGCATATATATATATATAGATATACAGTGCAAGGGGTGGGGTATACCTGGACAGGTCACAAGTCCATCACAGATAAACACATAAAGACAAACATGACAAACAACCATTCACTCTCTCCTTCACACATAGAGACAATTTTATTGTTACCAATTAACCTCATGTCATGTAATGAGTTAATGAGAAAAGTTAAGAAAAGTAAAATGTTTTAAAAAAATGGGTTAAAAAGAGAAAAATCCCTTTAGCTGCTGATTGTTTACACAAAATTAATAACTTGATAAAGAGATGTACGCTGCAGACATCAAACACTTTAAGTTTTGTTTTTCTTCCTGAAATTTGAACTCATTCAATCAGCTCCTAAGGTTAAAAGCATTAAATCCAAGCAGACCCTGAAGGCATCAGCAGTCAGCAGCAGTGGGACCAGAGGTCAGGATCCTGCTACCAGCAGTCTGTCAGAGGAGACCGAGGACTTCAGACACAGTCTGCTTTATCAGGTATATCTCTTATTTATATGCTTTTATGCACATTTTTTGTTTCCTGTTTTTAAAACATTCATATTTATTCATATTAAATAGATTTTTTTCTCACATGTCGACAGAAAAACATGTAAAAACATCAGCTGATACTAACATTTAAAGACGAAAAAGCAAATATATTTTAGTATTTCTTTCAAATATTCCTCATTTATCAAGGATTATCTTTTAAACAGCGAATCTTTAATCACATTTCATCGCTGTGTTGACTTGTTTTTCTTGCTTCTTATCTGGATATAAACAAACTCCTGTCTGCACTTCCTCTGTGGTAATTTGAGCTCTTCTCTCAAAAGTGAAAGTAAAAGTGCTTCACAGACAAGACAGGGTGGAGCTCGGCTGTTTCTCTGCTGCGAAGGAGGGAAATGTCAGAAAACGAGAGAAATTATCGGTCTATTCAGTAAGTAATCATCTTCAGGAGTTTTTAGTAAGTCCTGTGATGCTGAGAGTCCTCGGATGTTAGGGCAACGCTCCAATAGAGTATCTCCCAGGTATTTTCGGCTCTTATTTGAGCCCGTCTTATTTATTTATTTATTTTTTGTCAGAGCACATGTGATAATGTTCCTGCTGATTTTCATTATTTGCAAGTTTCATTTTCTTTGTATGTGTTAAAGCTTTTTAAAAAGAAGTAAAGATGTTCTTGTCTCTCCTTTCCACAGAGACATGAATGAGCAAAGAACTGGTGAGCAAATTAAACACATTTTTATTCATCATAAATATATTTTAACCAGTTTTTTTCATGTCAACCACTGCATGTGGGTGAAACAGACACCCAGCAATAAGGCCGTTATGCAGAAACTGTGTCGTTTCCTTCCTGTCTCTCAGTCTTCTGGGTTTTGCTGCTTTCTGACTGAGCTTTCAGTTTACAGCCACAGCAGGCAGCAGGATCGGTCTCTTCCACAGCGATTTAACCCCACAGACTCAAAATGCAGCATTTAGGGGCTAAAAATAAGAAGATGGAGCGGATTCACAATGATATAAGATGAAGATCGGCTGCTTTAAGTGTCTGGAAACATGTTTAGAGATCGTTTTTCTCTCAGCGACTCTCGTCGCCTCAGTGGGTGAAGTCAAAGATCTGCAGTTGTTTTGAGCCGGATGTGTTTTCTGACTGAGCTCAAACCTGCAGGATATGCTTTTCTTTACGTTTGAACGATTCTGACTGAAGATCGTTAACGATAAAGCTTTAGAAATATGAAAACATTTCAAACTGGATGTTCCAGTAGGAGTGAAATGTGTAATAAAGGAGTGATAACTCTGGATTAAGTGTTTGTTGTTCCTGTGCAGACGTGTCTTTGAGTTTTCAGCCGTGCATGAAGGAACCTGTTTGCCTGCAGAGTTTAATCTCATTAAGACCATCAGTTTTTAGTTATTTACTGTTCTTTCATGCTTTTGTTCACCTGAACCTGTTCTCCACTGAGCCTGTGGGTTAAAGAATGAACGATTTAAAACCAGGAGAACTTGTTCAGGTTGGCTTTATTTGGACCACACGGTTTGTTTTACTGTGTGGAGTATAAATATATAACAATATGCATAAGTTCACTCAGCTGCAGATTTGTATATGTTGTTAGTAAAATTCTGAGACTTTGGTTCAGTACCAAAGTATGGAAGCCCATTTATGCCAAAACTATCAGCCATTATTTTAAATTAGTTTCTCATATTATGATTTTGAGTTTTTTTTAAATAAAGTGGTGGAAAATGGATTTCTAAAGAAATAAATGAAAGGTTTGATGAAAATACTTTTAAAATACTGTGGATTTAAGAAGTATTCAGACCCCTTTTCACTCGTTGCAAGTTTGTCATGTTGCAGCCTGATGCCACAATGTATTAATTTAAGTTTTCTTTTTTTTTTTTTACAAAAAATCTATATATTCTAATAGTTTATTCAGTACTGAGTTGAAAGAGTTGTCCCCCAACTTGGTTCAGTCTCCAAGTTTGTTCTTGGAGTAAATAAATGTATAAATTTACATGATTGTGTTTTTAATGTGTCATCATGGAGTACTGAGTGTGGATTAATGAGAAAAAAATTTGCATAAAGCGTTAGGGTGCAAGGTAGTGTCATGTCACTTCACTGCTTTCTTCATCCGAAATGTGAGAAAAAAACACTTAATTATCACCTTAACCCATTAACCCTCAATGTACCGTCTGTGGTACATTCCCAGTTTGTGGTTACTTCCTGTCTCTTTATAGCCTGACCCACGCTACCAGGGTCTTTAGATTTGCACAATAGTCTGTTCAAACAATTTGATTGGTTTTCTTCTTTTGATTAACACCTCTTTTGACCAACTGGGTTCACCTATAGATTCTCCAGAGAACAAGATATGTGGCAAGCCCCTCATATCCCACCTGTACGTGGTACACAAGATTGATTGACTAGAATTGGCCAATCAGCTCTGAGCTTCATTCTGACACCACAGCTGTGCAGCCAATCATGTTACCTTTTATTCATAAAATGTTCAAGAGCACTAGTTAATGTGATTTGGCTTAGGGTTAGTTAAATGTGTTTATTCAAAATTCCAAGTGATATTTTTGTTTTGACTGTCTTTTTTCTTCGTTTTTCTTTTTTAGTCCCTGGGAGAAGGTTCTTTTTTATTGTGTCAGGAAAAACAAATGGAGCTGACCGAGAAATTATTTACAACCTACAACATTTGGGCCAAATTGAAGTAGATTCTATTGAGAACTGCGACTTCGTGGTAGATGTCTGTCCAGTGGCTTCACGTGTTGAAACTGACATTAATGAGGCCCTCAGCAAAGTTCAGAGTAAGTCATTCACATTTTTACAAAAGCTTTGTACTAATCAGCTTCATCTGGGTGCAGATAACCCAATTATTGCACTCCAGCTACATTATAAAAAAAAAAATTGGTAACCAAATCAATAAAACTTCAGAAATCACAAACAAAAGGAAAATATGTTCAAAATAAAGAATTGAATACTGGATGTAAAAGAAAAGAGTTGTGTATTTAACTGTATTATTTTTTTAATGTGTTTTCAAATGTTTTTGATGTATTTTCAGCTGATAAACCAATCATTCTGATAGTAATGCATCACACCTTTGATCCTGAACGGGTCATCGCTGAGAGCAGGAGACAGGTCAACAACACGAACGTCATCCTCACCGTGGATCTTCTGTTTCATGAGGGGAAACTCCTCAACTGTAACCGCAATAACATATCATGGTATGAGCTTGGGCAGGTTCTTGGAGTTCCTATTCGCCAGGTAACTTCATTTTCACATCTTACACCAGTTTTCAAACATTCATTCTGAAATAAACTGAATTATGATCATTTCATATAGAGATGATCACTGTGATCCACTTCTAATGTGCTCCGTTGGTTTCTCTTTTTTCTTTCAGAAGGCTTGGAGTTTCTATACATGTGAGTATGACAGCAGTCATGAACTTCACAATAAAATAAAAAAACAGTTATGTCTGAATACAATATTTTCCTCACATTATTATGTCTTTCTTTAGAAAAAAAGTTGATAGTTTATTATATCCAGTCATTCACAAATGATATAAAATCAGACAGAATATCTATTTTGGTCAAACTGATCCCAGTAAAAGTGATGTTTTTTCTTAAAATTCAATCAACAAAAATCTGTGGCAATAAAACTCATGACAGTTTGAGGACGAGGTAATGAAAGAGAGGAAAATTTATAAAAGATAAAAATGCATTTCTGGAAGATTGCCTTTGTTTGAATTATAACTATGACAATATCATTGTTTTTTCTTTTATAGGTGCAAAGAACCATCCACTTATTACATTGGGTGTTATTCTTGGTGTTGGTTTCAGCACAATATTTGCCATTGTGGTAGTCTCTGTTTTAGAAATAAAACACAAGCTGTGAAATGGAAAGCTGTTTGGTTTCTGCACGGCAAACTCAAAAGGTACTCTGTTACTTTTCAGTATTACATCAACACAGTTGCTTTTGAAAGAACAATATAAATGTTTGATCAGTTGAATGTCTGATCATCTGCAGAAGCTTTAAGCTTAAATAAATAAAATAATATTTTTGCATGAACAGATTTGATGTTTTGAAGCAGGTGCAGCACAATCAAAGCTTTACGCACTGGATGGGTCTAATTCTTAAAATTATATCATTTTAATGGGATCTTTCTTTCTTTTGTGTTAAACATGCAAAATGTCTTAAATAATGAAAGAATATAATAAAAACTAAACAATACATTGGTCACTGTAACCTATCTGATTATAAATAAATTAGTCTTTAATGTAATTTTATTGTACGTCTAGCTTAAAATAATAAATGCTTTCAGTTTAGTTTTTTTATGCTTACAAAAACTCATTTTTTACTCTCTGCTCTGCTCTGACAGTTTGTTTTGTTTTGTATTTTAGACATCTATAAATTAGTTTTTGGTTTAAAATGGATTGTATAATTAATAGCTTTATTAAATATTCATTTTAAAGGAATTTTTGAAATCAAAATCCATTTCGATCTAGCCCAAAGGAACAATTTACTGTAACTCAAGCAATAAGTTTATGAAATAATCTTGATAATTAAAAAAAACATCCAGAACAATTTATATGTTTAAAAAGATGATAAAAGATAATTCATCAAGAAAATATGATATCTATTGTCAAAAAACGGTTGTTGAAACAATGGACCTGATGCTGTTTTTGTTTCAGTTTTAGTCTGTAAACGGATTTATTATTATTTGATTTTTTTTAGGAAAAAATGGCAGATGTTATAAGATTTTTTTCTTCCCTCTGAATCGCTTTGTTTCATTTATAAATTGTTTTATTTCTTATTGTATTTTTTCCTCTTGTTTTAATGAATAATTAAAAAAAGAATAAATTATCTCTGACACAGATTTTGTTAGTGTAAAATCTATTTAATATTTGTTCCAGCCTTCTTTAGAACAAGTGTTAGTAAATTATCCAGTCTCTGAAATGGATTTTTCAATAAGTGATCCTTCATTTTTAATATTGTGGAGTGTTTTCTAAAAAAAAAAATAAATAAAAAAAATAAAAGAAGTCATTGTAGTGACTTTATAATGAATGAATCATTTGTGGTTTTGCTTTCTGTTTTTTTGTTGTGATGTTTTTATCTTTAAAAAAAACCTGGAGGACAAGAAAAACCCAACGTGTTCTGTGACAAAAACAAACGATTGAACTAATAAAAAAATCTGCTAAATAATACTTGTCATGTGATTTTTTATTGTATTTATCTGTAAATTATTGTCAGACTTGTTCTTGTATTTAATAGTCAGGAGGTGGCGCCAACAACTCACTAAGTTTTTTATTTTAATGGAGTAAAACATTTGAAATCTGCTCGTTTTTTAGTTCTTTTAGAGTTTTATTGGTATACATCTGTAATTGGACAAAATATTCTAAAGGAAGTTGGTCATAAAATGTAGATTTGAAGGTTTGAATGTTTCTGCTCACCTTAAACCACCTGTTTATTTTTTAACTTCACCTATGAGATTCAGTTATGTCTGAACATTCCTGCCTGCTCCTCCACGCGCTCCTCGTCATCCTGATGACAGTTCTGCTGCAGATGGATCAGTGAACACGGGGGGTGGGCAGTGGGTCAGTGGGTGGGATGTTAAGGTCACGCCTCAGGCCTAAAAAGGCGAAGCAGAATCCCAGCAGCAGCAGAGCAAACTAAAAATAACCTGAGCTGTGAAATATGTTGTGACTGCAGCAGTAATCAGATTAGAGTGGGCTTAAAGGTGACAGATGAAAATCTGAAACAGTCGAGGAGTTTTTATGTTTATGATACAAAATAAAACCCACGTCTAACTCTGTGTTCACGTGACTCCAGCACCCACACAGGCTGGTGGGATGAAGTTACCTCCAACTTTTTGCTCCTGGTCTCTCTGCTGGTTCTGTCCCCTCGGACCCTGTGCTGGATCTAATTCTGTCTGAGTTGAAGAGGAGGGGGGCAGGCTGTTCTAGCTGCAATCTCAGCCCCAACCAGGCCAAGGGGGGGAATGACTCTGACCATCTAAACTTGGTCTCTGTCTCCACAGCACTTTATCAGGGCTCACTGGACCTTTCTAGACCTTAGAGTTCTTGAATTCTGGAAATAAAATCAAAGTCCTGGAAACAGAGGAGTTTTACTTGTGGTGGTTGGGATTAAACAGTGCAGAGGAGGGAGGATACTCACGATATTTGTCTCCATGGCAACATAATCCACAACAAGGATCAACGTTTGGAAAAGTCTTATAACTTCGGAACCATGACTGAAACAGTAGAAGGTGAGTTTGAAGGTGTTTTAGAAAACATGCAGCTCTTCAGGCCTCTCTCCATGTTGTGTTGATTTCAACTTTAAAGGCAGCTAAAAATAAGCAGCTATCATGTAGCTGCTTTTTGTAAGGCAGCTTTTAGATCCCACTGACGTTCATGCTACTCTTATGGATCAGTCAGTGACAACATTTCCTTCTGCAGCAGCAAGAGTTTCACTTTGAGTCCTGGAAATGAAACAACTAATTATTCTTTCTCAGTTATTTACTAATTAAACACTAATAGAGGTGTTTTCATCTCAGGAACATGTGAAAACTTTGTTTTAGATCTAAATGTTAAATCAGCAGGAAAATTAACAATTAAAATAAAGTTTCCCAAAACCTGTTGAGTTTTTGAAAATCATCCATGTAAAAAATGTTTCCCGGTTGTTTTGATGCAGCAGGGAGATCTTAGAATTAACCCCTAACAGTCACCCATGAAATTCCTGAAAAACATTGTGAATTATTACATTTTTTGTAAGGGCTTCATGCTGAAGATAAGAACTGGAGGGAGTCGTCTGACACCCTGGTTTTCAAAAAAAAAAAGCCCCCTAACGGCACCATTTCTGCCCACCAGTGGATCAAAGGCTGATAAGGGGTTAAGATAAATAGAGGTTAAAAAAAGTTCTGAAAGCACAGATTTTAGCTGAAACACTTAAAATATTAAGACCTGAGCCTCATCTTCCATCTAACAAAGATCCATCAAGTCAAACATTTTAGAAAAATATAAAATCACTCTGAAAATAAAAATACTGTGCAGTTTTTTTATATCTCAATGTCTTTAGAAACATTTTTTATCCATGATAAAAGCTCTTAAATTGATATAACTCAATAAGAACCTGCTAAGAGTTTTAGAAATGTTGACAAACCTCCTAAAAAGTTAGTTTGTTGTTTGTTTGAAGTTGTTTTTATAAGAGGCAAAAACTTTCTTCTTTCTGCACCCTTTTCATTCAATAACTGATTTACTTTGTTTTTTTAATGGACATTTTGTTAAAATAACTGAAAAAAAAATCTAAGACCAAAAATAAAAATTAAAAAACAATCAAACAAATAAAAAAACAACAACAGCTAAATATTAATTTTACAGTAAAACACTTTGGAACACCTGGTGTAAAATAGTAAACACTAATTTCTTTTTTTTAGTGCACATATAAAATAGTTTATTACATTCAGATAATAAAAAATATTTAAAAAACTGGGATTCTGATTATCTTTATTCAGGACAGAAGGTTTTTATTTCTTGTTTCTGCTGATCATTGATCATATTCCTGTTTTTTCTGTGTGTAAATGTAGATTCTGCAGATTTATTATAGACACAACAATAATACTTAGTATTTTATTGTTGGATACAAGAACATACCAAGTTGAAAAAAGGGTCTAAGCAGACCTTGTTAAATTATCTGGATGGTCTCTGCAGGTCTTAGTTTAGGTCTGCAGCTGGTTGTTGTGGAAACACATCTTGAGTTCAGACTCTGCAGGTCTTCATGATGTGGACTCTGGTGGTTCTGAGACCAGAGGTCAGACGGAGCAGACAGAAAAGGAAGATTCACACATGCATGAATGATCCAACCTTTTATGGCAGCTTTTTAAGAAAAAGATGATGCAGAGCTGAACTGGAAGGTCAAAGGTCAAAATACTGACTGGTTCAGTTTTTACAGGAGTTTATTTCTGAAAGTTTAACGGGAGGAATGTTGGGAGTAAATGTGGCTGTGAAATGGAAAAGCAACATGAAGCACAGAAAAACTTTTAGGTGAAATTCTCTGCTTTTTACAGACTGACTTGAAATCTGCAGAAAATATTCAAATCTGCAGGATAACATCAAATATATTTATGACATTTAGAAGTAAGAGGTTATATTTTAGTTAATTATCTACTTCTAAAACTCTGCAAATGTCACATGTGTAGGTTCTGTCTGCCAGATAACTGAAGTTAGACTGCAGATAAAAGTAAGATTCTTTCAGAAATGCTCATCACCTGCTACCTTACATGCCAAACTGTAGAGTGTTCAGAGTGTTCAGGTTGTTCAGGGTGTTCAGGATGTTCAATATGTTCAGTGTGTTTAGAGTGTTCAGCTTATTCAGTGTGCTCAGAGTGTTCATATTATTCAGAATGCTTAGAGTGCTTAGAGTGTACAGTGTGTTCAGCACATTAGAGTGTTCAATATGTTCAGTGTGTTTAGAGCATTCAGTGTTCAGTCTGTTCATGGTGTTCAGCACATCAGAGTGTTCACAGTGTTTAGAGTGTCAATAGTGTTCAGAGTTTTCAGTCTGTTCACAGTGTTCAGAGTTTTCAATGTGGTCAGAGTGTTCATGGTTTTCAGTGTGGTCAGTGTTCAGTCATCATTGTGTTCATGGTGTTCAGAGTTTTCAGTGTGTTCAGAGTGTTCAGTTATCATTGTGTTCAGAGTTTTCATTGTGTTCAGAGTGTTCAGTCATCATTGTGTTCAGAGTTTTCAGAGTTTTCATTATGGTCAGTGTTCAGAGTGTTCAGAGTTTACAGAGTGTTGGGTTATCATTGTGGTCAGAGTTTTCAGTGTGGTCACAGTGTTCAGTCATCATTGTGTTCAGAGTGTTCAGTTATCATTGTGGTCGGAGTTATCAGTGTGTTCAGAGTGTTCAGAGTTTTCAGTGTGGTCACAGTGTTCAGTCATCATTGTGTTCAGCAGAGTGTTCAGAGTTTTCAGTGTGTTTAGAGTGTTCAGTTATCATTGTAGTCAGGGTTTTCAGAGTGTTCAGTTATCATTGTGGTCGGAGTTTTCAGTGTGTTTAGAGTGTTCAGAGTTTTCAGTGTGGTCAGAGTGTTCAGTTATCATTGTGTTCAGAGTTTTCAGAGTTTTCAGTGTGTTCAGAGTGTTCAGAGTTTTCAGTGTGGTCAGAGTGTTCAGTTATCATTGTGTTCAGAGTGTTCAGAGTTTTCAGTGTGTTCAGAGTGTTCAGAGTTTACAGTGTGTTTAGAGTGTTTAGTTATCATTGTGGTCAGGGTTTTCAGTGTGTTCAGAGTGTTCAGTTATCATTGTGTTCAGAGTGTTCAGAG
This sequence comes from Cynodonichthys magdalenae, assembly GCA_031762555.1. NCBI lineage: Eukaryota > Metazoa > Chordata > Actinopteri > Cyprinodontiformes > Rivulidae > Cynodonichthys > Cynodonichthys magdalenae. The sequence continues at coordinate 19,847,006 of JARVJO010000039.1, forward strand.
TTATCTGTGTGGTCAGAGTGTTCAGTTATCATTGTGGTCTGAGTGTTCAGAGTTTTCAGTGTGTTCAGAGTGTTCAGAGTGTTCAGAGTTTTCAGTGTGTTCAGAGTGTTCAGAGTTTTAAGTGTGGTCCAAGGGTTCAGTCATCATTGTGTTCAGAGTTTTCACTGTGGTCAGAGTGTTCAGTTATCAGAGTGTTCAGAGTGTTCAGTGCATCAGAGTGTTTGGGTCAGCAGGAACACAGTTATCTGCCAGCAGAGAGCTGAGAAGAGTCAACAGCTTCACTAACATAACAGAGACTGTTTTCAAATCGAATCAGTTGTCTTCAGTTTAAAATAAAGAAAAAAACAATAATTTCAGAATTCTTGCATGATTTTTTAAATTTCCTGATATAAATCTCTGAACATTTAGCAAAATAAATGAAGTAAAGAAAATAAATGTTTATATTTTGTGGTCTTCACCTGACTTTTCTCCTCTTCCTCCCTCAGCCCGATCGTCAACAACAACCACCATGGTCCTCGACAGTAAGACCAGAGATTCCGGGTCGGGACCTTCACGGGGGCTTGGAAAAACCTTCACTGAAAACTTCCATTCTACGTTTAGCTCCCCCATAGCCTGGATCTTAGTTCTGGCTCTGATCCTCACCTGGTCGTGTGTTTTTATCATCATGTTTGATGTGATGGACTACAAAACCATTTCAGGTCAAATATTAACTTTTTATTTTAGACACATTTTATAATTAGATCTTTTGACAAATAATAACATTGATTTTGTGAAATAATAAGACTCAGAATGAACGAACTGCTGATGACTAGTGAAAATCTGTTATTTAAACAGTTAATTTTTCTAAAATTTTGAGTAACAATCGGCATAAAAAATAATTTTCACCATTTATCTATTTAGCATTGTTTGTGTTTTCATTTGTTTTTTCACTTATTTTGCATTTTGTACATTTTTTTGACACTATATTGAATTGTTTTAGCAGATTTTAAAATTATCTGTTCAGTCTATTTCTTTAACATAAAGCAGTTCAACTGATATATAACTGATATATTCAGTGATGTAAAACCATCATTTTCTAATAAATATCACATAACCTTTAATAAATTAACAAAAACCTTTATAATAAAATATTTAAACACACAGCAGAACAGCAGCAACAGTTTTTTCCTCCTCACCGATCTGCTTTGTTTATTTTTTAACTTCACGTTCATGCAGAGAATAAGTGATATCAATAACATTATTAAAACAATAATTTATTTTACACAATTAAATAAAATGCACGCGTAAAACCTCATCATCATTATCATCATTGCAGAATGAGCAGAAGTTTTGTTTATTACCCTCTCCTCTCCTTCAGCACTAAAACTCTCTGCTTCCTGCTGCTGTCTCTCGTCCATCAGGTCACCCTCAGGCTGGCATCAGGAAGGTTTTTAAGGATTCAGGGCGTAGAGGCAAGAAAAAAGAACTGCATCTGCCTCCTGAGATTACAGACGCTGAATAAAACTACTAACTGTCCATTTCTCACTAACACTGACTGCAGTTATCAGGAAATGTCCTCATAGCTTCTGTCTGTAGATATATAAAGAATGATGAACCATGATGTGTTTCAGTTTATGAAGCTGCCTTCAAATGTCTTTGTGAAAAATGGTTCAAATATTTAAAAAACTCCAAAAAAGACACTTTTGATCTGAAACCAGAAAATGTTGTTTTTCATATTTGAACTTCAGGTGAGCTTGATTAAGATTAATTTAACTGTCATTTTCTGAAACAAATCCTGCAAAACTAAATGAATCAAGTTCTTTTGAAATCACTTTCCTGTATTTTCTTTACAGTTTTCAGCTCTGCTTTGTTTCTACATTTTGCATTTTTAAATGTGAATATAAAGGCCTTATCAAACCACATTGCAGGGCTATTCAACTGGCGGCCCGGGGGCCAATCAGACGCACTTACATTTGGCCCACCGATGATGCACCACCACATTTTTAAACTTAATTTAATACAGAAATAAATATCAAATCATTAGTAAATTTAAAATGCATGTTTCAGTGCAACACAATAAACAAATTTAAAAGGTAAAAGATAAAACTTGTTCTTTTATATTGCTACAGTGTTTCATCTACCATTTCACCCACGGCCCCTGAGCGATTTAGTTTAATATTCCTGCTATTACGGTTTAGACAACTTTAGCCAAATTTTTAAAATTAGTCTTGATTATTTAACTCATATCAGCTGTATAAATTGTTAGCATTACAGTATGTATAGGTCCAAACAGCAGATTTCTTTTATTGTTGGACAAACTTTATATAAGTTGTCTAAAGCATGACAGAAATGTGGCAGTAAAATGTTTGTAAATCATAAATGAACAATATTTGGATGCATCGGAAACATAAACCCTCTTTCATCAAACTTTACTGGATTTATTGAAAGTAAGCTTCTTCATTACCTACAAATCAACAGATATTGAGCTCTTCAAACTTTTCAAACGGACAAAATCAGAATGAAGAGTTGATGACGGAGGGTCGGCTTGTAAAAAGCTTTTTGCACTGCATTTTTTTTACGAAATGCTGCTTTAGATGGTGAAACTGAAAGGTGGGTAACCCTTTAAATTTGACAACCAGCTCCTGAAATCCAGATTGAAACTTCTCAAATTTACCCCCTTTCAGCTGGAATTATTTTGCTTGAAAAATCCACAAAAACAATTTAAATGAACTTAAAAGAGTCCGAACATTTTATCTTCTTTTATGTTCTTATTCGTGCTCCTGCAGGAAGCATCAGTAAGATCAGCTCAGACCCGATGAAGGCCATGAACGATGCTGTGGACGAATCCTCAAACTTCATCTCGTCCATATTTCAGTTTGCTGCCAGTCTGATCGCTCCTGAGGAGGAAGATGGTAACAAACACAGAAAACATCGGAAAAGCTCTAATTTATCACATAACTGTTAAATAAAGCAAATTCCTGTTCATTTATTTATTTTTCTCATCCTGTCCAGGAAATCTTTACGCCGTGAGGAAAAAAGGTTTGTATTGATTCGTCTTATGTTGCACTTTGTTACAATAAACGAAAACTTAACAGTAATTTTACTAAACATGATGTCAAGATGAAAACTATTTTGGTGTATTTTGTATTTTTTTTTTATTGAAAGGCATTAAAAATTATTGATGAGCACAGCCAAAAACTTACAAACCTAGATTTAAACCTTTTTAAAATTTATGAATCATCTCTAAGATTCAACCTGGTTGGAGGAGGAGGATGAGGAGGAAGACGAGGGGGACAGAGGTATTTATTCTGTGTTTCAGGGAGTGAAGACTGATGACCTTTATCCCATAACGCTCCACTAACACGAAACAGAACGTTTAGTTTTATTTATGAGTCCTTGATTTTCTGCTGCTTGTGGACCAGACCTCCTTCTTCTCAACTCTTCAGTTCCATATGGAGGATCCCAAGAAGGTCTCAGTTCCAGAGGGGATTTATAAAACTCTAAAGGGAGGCGTCCAATCAGATACCAGAACCACCTCATGTGACTGCTTTTCCATGTGGAGGAGCAGCAGCTCTACTCTGAGCTCCACCCGGATGGTGGAGCTCCTCAGTCTCTCTGAGCCGGGCCTCCTGATGAAGACTCCCCTCAGACCTGAAGGCAGCATTCCACCTCTTTCAGAACCAGCTCAACCTTTAAAGAGCCGACTCACACAAGACCTAACCCGGTCCTCTCAGTGACTTCTGTTCATGAACATCACAACCAGGATCAGAGACAAGGAGTCCAAGATGAGAACCAGCTTGGAACAGGGTCAGAATACTTCTCCAGATCCACAAAACCCACGTGGACTTGATCCACTGTTAGTAACTCTGTGAGGTGAAGATCTGGTCCCGTGTTCAAGACCTGAACAAAAACAAAACTGTTCCTCCTGAAGTTCCAGATATTAAATTAAAGTATCTAACTTTACTGACACGGGTTATATTTTATAATCTAACATCTACTCTAACTCTTAGTTCTTACTCAGTTTTAACAAACTGTTTTAGTTCATTAAACTTTTGTTTTTTGTGCTAACTATATTTGTTTTATCTGTTTATTGTGAAGGAGAATTCCTACCATCACGAACTAAAGGTTAGTTCTTTTTCTGTTTTTGTTGGAGATATTTTTTATTTAAATGCCTGAAAAGCTTCAGAATGTTAGAAATGTCAGTTTTTGCCTTGTTAATATTAATTAACTCTTACTACCAACAACAACAATAATAATAAAGACACTACTACTACTACTAATAGTAATAATAATGAAAGTTTTGTGGTTTTTGGTGTCTTCATTATTAGATCATTTTCATCATTTTGTGTTTTTCTTGCAGTTATAAGAATGCAAACAAAGGAAACACTGGAAAAGATGGAAGCCGAGGAAGAGGAGGAGGAAGATGTGGAGTCTGCTGGGGGAGATGAGGGAGAGGAGGAGGCAGAGGCGTATGAGGAGGAGGAAGAGGAGTATGAGGAGGTGTATGAGGAAGAGGAGGAGGAAGAGGAGGAGACGTATGAGGAGGAGTATGAGGAAGAGGAGGAGGCATATGAGGAGGAGGAAGAGGAGTATGAGGAGGAGTATGAGGAAGAGGAGGAGTATGAGGAAGAAGAGTATGAGGAGTATGAAGAAGAGGAGGAGTACGAGGAGGAGGAGTCTGATGAGGAAGACTATGAGGAAGAAGAGGAGGAAGAAGAAGTTGTAGGAGAGGAAGAGGAAGAGGAGGAGGAGACAGAAGAAACTGAGGAGGAAGAAGAAGTAGAGGATGAAGAAGATGAAGGGGAGGCTGATGAGGAAGATGAGGAAGAACCTCGGCTGGCTGCTGCAGAGCTTGAAGATGATGACGATGAAGATGAGCTGAAAGAGAATGCAGATAAAGATGATGATGATGAGGAGGAACCTGTTGCTGGTGAAGAAGACTCTCCTAAACCCGTGTCCACCTCAGACGATGAAGAGTCGGTCCTGTCTCCAGATTCAGAGTCTGACGTTGACCTCAAAGACAGTGATGAAGATGATGAGAAAGATGAAGATAAAACCAGTGACGATGCATTCACTGACACCTCGGACCTCAGTGAGGGAGAGGAGGAGGATGAAGATGACTCTGATGACATAATTTCAGAGGACACTGATGATGACTTGGATGTTGATCTTCCTCATATAGCAGTTTCTACTGAGGAAGAGGAAGATGATCACAAACTTGCAGGTGAGGAAGATCTTTCTCCTCTACCTCCTGCAAAGGATGATGATGAGGAGGAAGATTTAGAAGCTGATGAAGGTACTGATGATGATCTAGACCAATCAGACGAGGACGCCTCTGTTGCGTCCTCCGAACACTTTGCAGACGTCGAAGACGAAGATGAAGATTTTGACAAAGACATCAGCCCTGATGAAGATGAGGATGATCTTCACAAACCTGTTGATGATGATGATGAGGATAAAAAGGAAGAGGATGAAGATGTAGAAGAAGTTCCTCTTGTTTTGAGCTCTGACAGCGGAGTCTTGGGTGATGAAGATGAAGACACTGATCTAGAATTTGATGAAGACTCTCTCGGGGAGACCATCTTCAGTGATGATGGAACTGATGAAGATGAAACAGATGATGAAGATGTTGATACAAGCTCACTGGAGCTCAGCGTTGATGAAGAGGAGGACAAATTGATCAAGAAAGAATTGATTGGTGCTGAGGAAGACAAAGATAAACTTAAAGATAAAGAAGCTGGACCCTCGGCTGATGAAGACGAGGAGGTAGAAGATGATGAAGATGATGATGGGCTTGATGAAATCTTGCTGGCAGGTATGATGAAGATTAATCAAACTAAACAAAAATGTTCTAAGTTGACAAAATGTAGACATAATCCTTTCCTTTACATTTACTTTACATTTACTTAAAGTACTATGTCAACTGGTTCCACTCAATTGAAATAAGTAAAGATAATTTACTTTTAGTAAATGTAAAGTAAAAGTAACAACTTTACATTTACTTAAACTATTATATCAACTGGTTCCAGTCATCAGAATTGAGTAAAGGTAATTTACTTTTAGTAAATGTAAAGTAAAGGTGACACATTTACTTTACATTTACATAAAGTATGTGTGTAAAGCTTAATTATGTTGATTGGAACATAAATAGCTACATCTGTTTTTTGAATGTTAGCTGGTTAAGTAAATTCAACACTTCACTTTTAGAGTGCATAAACAACTCCTGAGTTTTGGTCAGATTTAAATTTGTAGAGTGTACTGACGTTGCACATTTCAAATTAAAGAAGTAAAAATATATTTTTTTATGTTTTGTAATGAAATACAATTCAAAATTATGATTTAAAAAATATTTGGTAAAATTATTTTGTCAAAGAAATTATTAAAGTACTGTAACAAAGTAAAAGTACTTCATTCATCTCTGCTCTCTGGTAACAGCACGTTGTGTGGTGCAGACAAAATCGGCAAATAAATCCCCCCCAAACATCAATGTTTTAACAGGCTGCAGACAGTCGGACCTTATGATTTAATTAGTATTTTGAATATTTTCAATATATTTTACACAGCTGCAGTTTAAATTTCATGATTTTGTTTCTGTTGCACACAAAACATCGACTTTCCATTTTTTTTTTTTTTTGCAAAACAACACTTCTAATTTAGTTTTTAACATGAAAACGTTGTTCTTGAGTTTTGTCTCACTGCTGCAGGACTTCTGGTTTTCACCACAGAATGCAAACTGTGCACAATTAATCTCCCTGAGCCTCACTGTATGTGGAGTAAGATTTATTATTGAAACAGGAAGTGAAGGGTCTTTTTACTCGTTCTACCTCAAACACCTGGTGTGTCTGCTGTCTGCGTGTCAGAAAGTGTTTTAATAGGACTATAGAAAGAAAAATCACAAAATAAAAAATAAAAAGCTTTGACAATTTGGTATTAATTCCTGCATGTTTTAGATGTTTTTCTGCTCCAAAACAACTAATAATATTCAATAATCTCAAACAGAACATCTCATTAAACACATCAGCTGGTATTAGACGTGTTGAAGCAGAACAAATAAAACATGATGAGGCTGTGAGCGCTTCTAACTCCCCCTCTGGCCTAAATTCTTCCTCAAAATATCTCAATAATTCAAAGTGCACTGCTGTGTGTTTGAAGCTTCCGCTGCAGCGGCGATCTCTGCCCAGCAGGAGGCGGCAAAGACTGAAGCAGATGATGGTGAAGATGAGGAGGAGCTCATGCAGGCTGAGGAGGAAGACAAGACAGAGGATACTGGTGGGAGATTTTTTTTTTTCTCACTCTGAGTCTTGTTCTGAATCTTGTGTAAACATTTCTCATCAGTTTTTACACATATGTGTTAGTTTATAGAAAATTATTACTTTCTTGAACTGATCACATCATAAATCAGCTGCTTTCACCATCAGACAGCAGACATCCTGCAGCTCCTGAGGAGGAACACCATGAGGCTGAAGCTAAAGAGTCCGAGCCTCAGAAACCTGCAGACAAACCAGAAGATAAAGAGGAGGAGTATGATGAAGATGATGATGAGGAAAGGGCAACAGTGGATGTGATTAAACCCGTTCCAGAACCAGAGGAAGAAGCACCTGCAGGTTAGAACTTCAGGATGAAGACGAGAGTTTTGGATTAGGTTCAGTTTTCAGATTAACTTTAGGTTTTTTAATCTGTGGTTTCAGTTTGTCCCTGTATGCACTCTGCAAAAACTAAAGAACCAGCTGCAAAAACTAAAGAACCAGCTGCAAAAACCAAAGAACCTGCTGCAAAAACCAAAGAACCTGCTGCAAAAACTAAAGCTAAAAAAGGTTTGTTTTAGTCTTTTATTAAATCATTATTTCTACATTGTTACTCCTAGAGGACCAAAACTGACATAATTAGAAATAATATACAGTATATATAAAATATAAAATAAATATAAAATATACAAAACAAAGGCAAGAAGGAAAACACTTACCTCTGTCTTTGTTTTAAACTAAACTTTAAAGTTTAATCTAAACTGAGGCAGCAGCAGCATGCACAGTAGATCTGCATGTGGATCCTGCTCCTTCCTGCCTGTTGACCAATAGGAAAGGAGCTGACCCAACAAGCTCCGCCCACCTTTTTTGCATAAGATAAATAAAGGCAAAGTAAAAACAGGATACATAGAAATGTAGAAACAGCACATGAAAATTCAAAAACTTGTGGTAAAGTTCTTCTTTTGTAATTTAATTGGTGCATTCTAAATGTTTTTATTTATTTATTTATTGGTCCATTTGTTTATTTCTGCTTTTATTTCTAATTATGTCAGTTTCGATCCTCCATACCTATGTAGTTTCAGAAGATGTGTTGTGATTCATTTATAATTTAGGCTCAGATTTTCCTCTTGTTTTGTTCCGTGTCAGATCTAATTTATTGTGATGAATTAAAGTTTTGTAGTTTTAGGTCTTAAATGTAGTTTTCATGTTTTTAGACACCCCCAGGAGAGTTTCTGCTGTCAGACGAAGAAAAGGTACTAATAAAATAAAAATGTCCTTTTTTGTCTTTAAGTTGAACTGAAATAAATTAAAGGATTTCATGCAGTGATGTAAGATATTTTCCACAGCAATAAAAAAAACTTAAATATTAGTAAATAAAGTGTTACATATGTAATATAAAATATATCTTATCAAATGTTTATTTTATTTTATTTTAAGAGCAGGAAGTTGTAAAGACAGAGGAAAAGTCTAAAAAACAAGGTAACACATCAACCTCTAGAACTATTTTTAAACACTAGATATCTTTTATCGTGTCCTTTTTAACCCACAATATCAATAATAACACTTTTATATTTTATCCAGTTCTTCCCAGAATTGCAGCTCTGGAGCCAAAAGTCCGAAGAATTCGAAGATTAGCTCCTCTTCTGAAAGGTAATCTAAATTTATTGTTGTTAAATAAATTAATTGAGTTTATTCACAAATTAAAGAATAAAAAAAAATATTTTTGTGCTTTCATTCCAAAGAAAGTCATAAAAATATGTCTGTGCTTCTTTTCAAAAAGCCAAGTTAAAAGAAAAAACCAAGGCTGTAAAAACAGGTCTGTAATAAAATCGCATATTTTTATTTAAAACATAGAAAAGAGAAAATCATTTTATTTTTCCTCTGTCTGCTTCCAGAGAAAGAGACAAAAAAACAAGAAGCAGCTCCAGAGTCGCAACAAGAAGGTAAAATTATGGAAAATTTATTTTATAACAAAGTTAAATATTAAAACTTGGGGTGCATCAATCCACGTATCTGTGTAGAACCTTTCAATACACACTGAGTATGGAACAATACAGATTTTTAACATTTATTTTATCAGCTTGTTTTCTGAAGATGCTCTGTGTTGAAGGATCAGTGGATCTGTGTTCGACTACTCCACCTAGGCAGCATTGTAGAGCACAGATCCACTGAGAAACTTGCTGTTTCAGGAAGATTCAAATTAAAAACTGTACTTTTGAGGTTAAACAAATGTTCATAATTCATTTCAATAAATTACAAGTTAAGAAGGGTGTGGACATTTCTCTTTTGTATCGAAAAAATATCGAACTGTGAGACTAAAGTATTGAACTGAATCGTGAACTTTCTTTTCACCCCTAATTAAAACATAAAGAAATGATGAAATTCTGCTGAACCTGTATGAAGATATGAAGAGTTGTTTTGAGTTCCAGAAATAAAATCCTGTTTTTGTTGCAGTTGGTCCTTGCAGACCTGCACCTGTTTACTGTCCGTCTCCTCCAGGCTGGTACGGTAAGTCAAAAGAATTAACAATACTTCCAGTAAAACAATATATTTATTAGACACAGTACTCTGATCTGCAGGTTAAATTTTTATTTTCCAGTTCATCACATAGTCACAGACAATCCCTACCCTCCTCCAACCATGTCAGGTATTTACTCTGAGCCTTTCTGTGATTGTAGATTAAACATCTCATCTGCTGAAGAATAAAAACCTGTTTTTGTATTTTCAGCTCCATCAGCTCCGGTTGTGACGGTTCATCCTGGAGCTCAGCCTCCGTATCCACAGCCTCCTCTGATGCAGCCGCTCTTCGCTCAGTTCCAGCCGTATCAGCCTCTGGTGCAGCCGCTGATGCCTCCTCCTCCATCAGAACCAGCTCAGCCGGGTAAATCCGAGCAGCCTGAGGCGCCACAACCTCAACCTCCGGTGGAACCTGAGGAGCCGAGTCCAGCTGCTGAAGCTCAGGATGCTGCAGCTGCAGGTCAGGGGGCGGGAATGGGGGGGAGCAGGAGTTTACTGACTGATCTGACCAAAACAACCAAAGTGAAGCTGAAACAGCTGAAAACATCTCAGATATAGGTTTTCATCATCATCATCATCATCATCATCATCATCATCAGCAGCAGCAGCAGCAGCAACACATTTTAAAAACAAGTTGTTAACAAAGTGCTGAACACAGGCAAAAAAGGGAATATAAACAGCAAACAATATAATTTAAAGGCATAAGAAAGATAAAAACACAGAATAATAAAATACAGGAAAAAAAATCACACTAAATTAAAAGTCAGAGAGAGCAGATGTGTTCTTAAAAGAGATTTAAAAACAGGAAGTGAAGAGGCATATCTAATCTTGGAGGGCAGATCATTCCAAAGCTTAGGAGCCACGACTGAAAAAGCTCCTCTGAGCTTCAACCTGGTTTTTGGAAGGTTGAAGTAGGTCAGCGAGATAGGAGGGTGCAAGGCCATGTTAGCATTTATAGGTGAGCAGGAGAATTTAAAAATCTGTATAGTGCACAGGAAGCCAGTGAAGTGAGGATAGGACCAGTGAAATATGTTCAAACCTACAAGTTCCTGTCAAGAGCCGAGCTGCAGCGTTCTGAACAAACTGAAAATGTGAAAGTGAGACCTGATTGATGTCAACATAAAGTGCATTGCAGTAGTCTAATCGGTTAATAATAAAAGCATGTATTATTTTCTCCAGGTCAGGTCTGGTCAACACTGAAAAAACTTTTCTGCAAAACAAAGTTGATCTGCTTGTTAAGCTTAACATTAGACTCTAAAATCATCCCTAGATTCACAACAGACTGCTTTAAATACAACTGAATAGAGCCAAGATTTACTGGAAAGGTACCAGCAGTAGAACTAAAGCTAAACGCAATAACTTCAGTTCTCCTGTTATTAAAACTTAAAAAAACTGCAGCCATCCAATCCTACGGAAGCCGAGAGCGGCCATTTCCCGCTTATAATTATTTTCCATGGTTTTAACGACGAGCATTTTCTCGAGATAACAAGTTATGGTTTTCCTTGTGTACCATTCAGTAACCATGGAGACGGCCCAATCCCCTCAGCTGGTGACCGATAAAGTTTATTATATCATCAAGATCACTGTGTTAACATCTGCTGATCTCCAGTTGGGTCAGCCTTCTCCTTAGATGATGAGGGCTGATATGAAAGTTACAAGACAAACAAATGTTTTCTGTTTAATGATACAAAAATGACACAAAATTATGAACAACTAGAAAAATTGCATTCCCTGCGAAAATGCAAGTGTGAATGCCTGTTGCTGAAAACTTTAGCTGAAAGCTGCTGAATTTAAGCTAAAACTATTGGCAATAGTGTTAATGTGAGTTCAATTTGAAAAGATGAAAAAAGACAAAAAATTGCTTAACTTTGCAGA
>JARVJO010000039.1:19858720-19874684 GCA_031762555.1 Cynodonichthys magdalenae
ACACACTGATGGATTGCATATATCTCAGCTTGAGATACCTTTACAAAACCACCTAGTGGGTAACTATACTCTCTCTCACTGTGATTGTGCAGAATCAGCACCCCTGCACCTACTGACCCCTTCATAAGGGATCCGTCTGTAAAACAGTAGAAATATTTTGGAGACACGTAAGGATTTATCTGAAGAGATAATTCTGAGCTCTGAATACGATGATGTTCCTGAGCAACATGATTGCTAATGTGTTCTCATCTGTGTGTGCTAGTTACACATTGGACCCTCATACTCTGAATCCTGATCAAAATAGAGCAAACAACTCTTTTATATGATCACATTTTAACTAAATGTTTTCTCATTGATACAAAACAAATCAGCTGCGACAGGTTTCACCACTGAAGCTGTTTTTTTTTCTGTGTATCTGAGAAGCCGACACCTGACAGCCAGTGTGTGTGTCAGAGCTACATTACACCAGTGTGTGTGTCAGAGCTACATTACACCAGTGTGTGTGTCAGCAGCCTTTAACACACACTTAAAACATGGTGTTTCTTTGGGAATGTGTTTGTTGCATTATTTAATGAAAGCTCCTGTGATGAATTATTGCACAAAACTTTTAAACTGTTGCTGTGATTCTGTTTGAAATGATTAGAGATTTATTGTGAATTAAAGTAGAAACACTATAAGAAAGTCGGGAAAATGAAACAACATGTAATGATTTTATTTGTGTTCCTGTCAGTAAATAAGGTGAAACTTTGGGTTAAAGCTTGAAAACGTTGCAGGTTTTCCTCATGTTATTGATGCTGGTTTAAACAAAGTAACTTGTTTAATTTTATTTTTATTATTATTTTTAAAGAAGCCATGAAATGATGTTTGTATGTTCTTTGCTTCACTTTAAAGTCTTGCTCTTTTTTATAATTTTTTTTGTTTTATTTCAGCTGTACAGAAACACAATATTTAATCATTTGGATTTTTGGAGCAGATTAAATGTAGAGGATGTTGAAACTTTTATAGAGTTTCAAACAACGGTTTTATTTTGTGAAAGCTCCGGTGCTTTTAACCTCCTGACCAGTCGAACATTTTGTTTTCCTGCTGAGCTGTTAGTTATGAGCTGTAGTTTAAAGAATCAGTGCTTGGTTTGTGGTTTTAATGCAACAAGTTCAGTTGAAGGCAGTTAAATATTTTTTGATGAACTCAAACAATAAAAATGTAAATATTTCAGCCTATATAAATCAAACAAAAACTATAGTTTTATTTAGTTTTTATTTACTAGAAAGAAGATAAAATTTGTCCACATTTTCAGTCCTAATGCTGAGTCAGATGTCACTAAAATAAGAAATGTATTAATTATTTACTAAAGTAATAATTTATTATCTTTGTTTTAAAACTTTAGTTTTTAAAGATAATGTTTAGAATAAATTAATTAACCAGAATTAATACATTTATTATTGTGAAATATTGCTTAAACAGAGTGCTCAAACAATAGTTTTATTCATTTTTATCTGCTTTTCCAACAATTTCCCAAACTCCTTTCAGGATGAGTTTTGTTTTGTTGCAACTTTAGTATCTTGCTTCCAAATATATACTTTTTTACAAAATCAGGTTTTAACACAGATTAACAAGTTTTTTGTGTCACTTTTTTTTCTTTTCCTGCAAATGTTTATGTGAAACAGCTGCAAAACTATATTTGAATAATTTAACATTTTAAGAAAATATTTTCAAAAGTCTTGTTTTATGCATGAAAATGTAGTTTTTATGTTGAAATTCAAACAAGTTTCAGCTGAAAATTTTATTTTATTTTTCACACGCTGCATCTCAGAAATAAAGCAAAACACAGTTTAATTCCTTTAAGTTATAAATATATAAGTGCACACTGCTAAAACTAATTTAACCCTGTTTTATTGACAGTTTTTACCTGTTGAATGTAAAATAAAGCAGATGTTTGAAACAGGAAGAAGATCTGGTTTAATGAGAACATATTTTAATAAATGTTTGCAGATATTTGAGTTTTGTTGTGTTTCATGTTTTATTAACATCAGATTATTTCATAAAAGAAGAAAAGAGGAATAGAAGCAGTAAAGAAAATCTGCATGTCCAGATTTATTTTGATCAGTTTTACATTTCATCAAATTGTCTTTGAGGACATTTACACACAGAACACCTGCTAATTGATCAGTTTTTTTTTGCTCCTATAATATACTGACTTTTCATAATAACGTCACATTTCTGCTTTAGTTTGGTCCTCCTACAGCTCCTCTACTGCAAATATACAATCAGAGAACAGTGATGAGAGCAAACTGAAAGATTCAGTTTTTCAAAACATGATCAGGTAATACAAAAGAAAAAAACTCATTCAGAGTCATCATCACCTACATTAGATTCTCAGAGTGACTTTGGCTGAAACAAGAACATTATTCAGAGTCAGTGTGGGAAAATAAACTTTTACAACATTATTAATATTACAAAATAAATACAGAACACTTGCTTTTGGTTCAAAAGTGAGGCATTATAGTGAAAAAAGTGTCTAAACTGCTCAATGAATGATACAATTCTTTGTGTGAGCTTTTCATTCAATTCAACTTGAACTAAAATAAATATAACTCAGCCTTTACTTTACATCACTCAAACTACAAGTAGTTAATTTTTTTGACTCGTTTGAACTAAAAAAAAAGAAAAAACAACACATGCTTTTTATTTTCCAACATAATGACAATCCTGAAAATACAGCTTTAATAAAATGCAGCTTCATCTGCAGAAACTTTGCAGCTTTACAATAAAATATCCTGCAAACATAAAAAAAAAAAACAAAAAAAAAAAAAACGTTACAGTGGAGGATTCTGGGTAATCACAGAATCCCAGCTGGGTGTTAAAATGTGACCAAAGATTCCTTACAGACATAAAGAAAAACATTCAAAATGCTGAATTAAACAGATTTTTCTTCAAACAGCAGAATCATCTGATGTCTGTAATAAAGCAGATTTTTGTGATTTAATAAATTACTGACAGAAAAACACCTTGAAAGTGAAAAAACCCACAAAAATCACCAAATAAATAATATCTGTAAGAAAATGAAATGACTTTGTTTTGTTTTTATTACATATTTTTACAAGAAAAGACCAACTCTTCCTTCGTGGCGCCGCAGGACGCTCTGACCATCAGTTTATATTTCTGCTGAAAACTTTTTGTTTTATTATGTAAACGTTTCATCCCAACAACTGGAAGCATCAACAGTAGCTGTGTTTTTTTATTTAACGTAGATTTTACATCTCTTTCTGACACATCATGAGTTTAGGAAACAAAAACAGCACCGATGTTTGAAAAATTAAAAGATTTTTTAACGTCTTTAGAAGTTTTAGTTTTTCTGATAGGTTTACATTCAGTTCTGATGTGAGTCTGATTCATCATCAACTTGATTTTTTAAAAATAATCTTGAGTTTAAAACTGTTTTTTAAAAAATAATACTGATTTTGACTATTTTTTATAATTATTGTTTAAAAAAAGAACACATTTCTGTTTTATTAAGGATTTAATTAAGGATTAAGTAATAAATTGAACTCTGATTGTAATAATCCATCATCAGAACAAATGAGTTAAAAACATTCATTAAATTTTCAGATTCTCTGACTTCTGCAGAGGTTTTTTTAAGATGGTTAAAGTGAGATTAATTTATTCAATAACAGGCCCTGTTTTACCTTTGATTGGAGAGTTTTACCTGCAATCAAAAGTTAAACATCTGAGCAGAGGTAAACTTTCTCCATATACTCGTTATGTTTTATTCATTTTGTCCTAAAATGGTAGAAAAAGTCAGATAAGTTTAGTAAATTCATACAAATGTTTAAGATAAAACTATGGAGGACCAAAACTGTCATAATTAGAAATAAAAGCAGGAATAAATGGACCAATAAATAAATAAATAATATATTTTAGCACATAATTAAAATTTTACTGTTTTAAAAAATATATTTTTTCATTTTTCCTTTTACTTGTTCATGCATTTGTGTCTCTTAAATGTTTATTTAAAATTCTTTTTTATAATTTTTATAAGTCTTTTTATTTCCATGTGTTGCTTTTAAATTTCTCTGTCTCCTGTTTTTACTTTACCTTATGCATTTCTGCCTTGTGTATGTAAATAAGGTGGGCGGGGCTTCTTGGGTCAGCTCCTCTACTATTGGTCAACAGACAGGAAGCAGCAGGATCCATGTGCAGATCTGTGCTGCAGCCTCAGTTTAGATTAAAGTTTAAAGTTTAGTTTAAAACAAATACACAGGTGTTTTACTTCTTGCCTTTGTTTTAAACTAAACTTTATGAAAAGGATAGGATTTGAAAGGATAGATAAAAAAATGTATATATTTTTAAAACAGTAAAATGTAAATCATGATCTAAAATATATAATTTATTGGAACTAAGCTGGAAAAAATTATATATAGGTCAATTGAATTATAAAACATGAGGTAAATTTATCTTTTTTATTTTAATTGGTGCGTTTTAAGTGTATTTATTTATTTATTGGTCCATTTATATATTACTGCTTTTATTTTTAACTACATCAGATTCTGTCTTCCACATTAAGACACCAGAGGGCAAATCTTCCTGTTTTCAAACAGTTTTCCTGTCAATGGTTTTTGCTGCAGGAAACTAACTGATCATATATTCAGAAAGAGAAAAGTCTAAAAAAAATCAACCTATCTGATTTTACGCTGTGAAACCAGGACAGAGACTCTGAACGGTTCTGATCCTGGAGCTGCTGTGACAGTTTATCACCCAGCTGTCCTCTCTGGCTGCAGACGCCACCTGATGCTTCCTGCCTGCCCGCCGGGCCGTTCTGTCAGCGGCTCGGCTGCCCGTTTGTCAGGCTGAGGAAGCAGAACCGGAGGATTTCAGACACCTTCAGGGTGGGGGGTGGGGGGTTTCATGTGGATGACCTTTAACAGGAAGTCAGAGTAAAAAACAAACAGGAACATTATTTATCCTGCTGCAGGTTCATCTAACAAATAGGGTTAAATTAGAATCTCTAATAACATTCTGAATACTCTCAAATAAACTTCAACATAAACCTCTATGTATTTTAGCACATTTGTACAGAAAATAATTATCAAAGATATTTTCTCTACATTTACTCTTAATCATGTTTACAAGAAAGAAAATGAATCCTGTGTGAGATGAATAATTATCACCTAAAATCTACTTTTAATAATGATGAAATTTATTCACTTGGTGGAGAGTTATGGTAAAAAAAACCCAACGTGGTTCAAACTGAAAATGTGTTACTTTTCTGTCCCTCCTGCCTCAGGATGGAATCCTTGCAGAAAGTCATAAAGTTTACAAACTAGAAGGAAAAAAACAGGAGATTTTGATTCATTCAGAGAATAAAATTCTGAGCATCTTTCACGGCAGAATCTCCAAGATGTTTCAAAACGTTTGTGAGATTTTTCAGCTTCCTCATGGGATTTAAAGTTCGAGGATTTTGATTGTATTATTTTACATTTGATGTTTAAAATTTTCAGACAAGAAATTTACTCTTCAAATAAAGTTGATGTGGATCAGAGACTCATCAAATGGCAGAAAACATCCTGCTAATGATAAAAACTACAAGATAAAAGTCGACTGTTAGCAGTTTAGTTGGAATCATCACATCCCTTCATTATTTAAATCATGTCATAAGTTGAACGGACCGACGGACGGGGGGCTAAAGTGGTCTCGTCAAACTCTTACACCAACAGGTTGAGCAGGTCTCACTGATGGTGCACACCAA
Source organism: Cynodonichthys magdalenae (assembly GCA_031762555.1). NCBI lineage: Eukaryota > Metazoa > Chordata > Actinopteri > Cyprinodontiformes > Rivulidae > Cynodonichthys > Cynodonichthys magdalenae. The sequence goes on from JARVJO010000039.1 coordinate 19,864,464, forward strand.
GTTTGGTGCAGATCAGATCATGTATGTGTGATTTTAGAGCTAACCGTGTGCAAACAGTGAGGCATCAGCACTCACCACTCTGCCACGCCCACACCATCCCTCCACCAATCAGTGTTGAGAGAAGCAGCATGTGAAGTCTGCATGTTCAAAGCTGTAGAAGGAGTTAGCTCAGATACATGTGCAAGAAAAAAAGACAAATTAGTAGCTCTGATCCAAAATGTCCGACTTCCTGTGAAGATTGGACCATAACTCCAGGAGACTTTTTTTTGTAGGTCCTGAGACATTTTTTATGATTCTAGGTCCAAGCCTGGCTTGGGGCTGATTTTTTAAATAATTGTAGGGGGTGCTGTGGAGGAATTAGGCCAGGCCCCCCAAAATTGGACTGCATTCCTGTAGTGGGTGGATTAGGATCAACCACAGTGAATTGGGTCCAGATTGGCTATAATATGTGGAATTTAGATCCATTATGTCAACATGGATGATTCATACCAAGTTTGGTGTATTTTAGCCTTTCTATGTAAAAGTAGCAGTTTTCTGAAATTGTAACGGACGGAGCATTTCTAAGCCCCCCCCCTGGTGACGGGGGACAAAAATAAAACAGGTCCAGGCTGAGACCTGCAGAGTCAGACTGATGAAATGTATGATTGTGTTGCTTACATTTTTTTAATTTACAAAACTAAAAAGTATTATTTTATCAGGGATGCAGCTAAAAGCTCACAAGAATCATTACAAGAGTGAAAATTCAAACTTTCAGGCTTAAATGAAGGTAAAACTCCGGACTAAAATACTGCATGATACCTGTAAACAAACAAAAGAAGACTCTTATATCATAATTCTATAAATCTTGTAGTGAAAAATAAAAACAATTTCTATCTTGTGACAAGAAGAATAAAAACACCAACAAGCCAACTTGTCCACAAACACTTTTCTATATCTTCTCTGCTGTTATAAAATAAAAGTTTTCATGGTGAAACACTGAGGATAAATTTTGTGCCGAACAAACAGAACAACAGGAGCAGAGGAGCCTGCAGCTTCGGAGGAAAAGTGCTGCTTTCTGGGACATCTGGGTCAGAAACTGAAAGAAAGGCTGAAGGGAAAAAGCAGATGATTCACGGAGACGACTCAGCCATAAAGGGACGTTTGCTTTTCCAAGAGATAACTGGAGTGAGACTAAAAGTTCTGACATTATTTTAGGAACGATGTCAATCCACTTAAATAAAAACAGCCAATAAAAGCAGAGCCTGTTGGTCAGTTTTAATGGAGGAGGATGAAGCAGCTCATCTTCCTCTCTCCTGTCCTGGTGTTTCTGAGACGTCCTTCCTTTGCTTCAGATTTCTGCCCATAATAAGAAATAAAAAGCTTCAGTTTGGGAGCTGTGGTCTTCATGTTTAAAGTTTAGATTTGTCCCCTGTAGGAAACTCCTCTGCTTGCTCCGAGTTGAACCTTCTCTGCCTTTTCCTGGATTGTTTAAAGACGTCATATTTACAGTTTCTGAATTGGCACTTGACATGTAACTAAATAAATAAATAAATATAGTGTATAGAAGACCAGTTGATCTGCAGTTTCATGAGAAATAAATCCAGCAGCTGCAGCAACTGTTCCTGCAGGAAGGTCTTTCTGCACAGAGTCAGTGTTTCCGTGTGTTCAAATATTGATTTATTTCTGCTTCTGAGCTGTAATCGTGTGGTTTTAGTCCAGCGAGAGCAGCGGCTGCATGTTGTCTTCTTCACTCTTCACTTTGTCCGGTCTCTTCAGGACTCCTGGTTCAACCACGGACTGGGATCTGCACAGACAAAGAACAACACTGTGAGCATTAAAAGGTCATTTTGGATCCAGTGAACAAGACCTGGGGCTCAGATTTAATTTTTCAGGATTTCGTCTGTAAGTTGATCTTAAACAAGCCTTCAATTTGTAAACAGCTAGAATGAGACAGAAAACAATTTAGAAATTTGAAGTTTTTTTTACAATCTGTATAAATTGATAATAATTTATTTTTTCTGCGATACTTTAATACATAGTAAAAGGAATGAGGCAGTTATGAACATAAGAACACTAAATTATTGTTTGAAACACTGATTTCTGATCAAACACTGCAAAAATTAGACATCTAAAACAAGCAAAAAAATAAAAGATTATTTTCTCAAATTGAGAGATATACAGTGCCAGTGCAGAAAAAAAATGCACTTCTTGATACAACGTAAAATGTCCAAACTTTAATAATTAATAATCTAACATCATTTTCACAAGATTAAAAAAAAATTGTTTGGATATAAAAAGCCCATAAGGTGACATGGGGAAAAACAAACAAACAAACAAACAAAACAATGGATCCTGAGAAACTTTTTCAAGATCCCAAGAAACATTTGCAAAATCCTGAGAAACATTTGCAGGATCTTAAGAAACTTTTGCAGGATCATGGGTAACCTTTGCAGGATCCCAAAAAACATTTGCAGGACCCTGAGAAACTTTAGTAGGATCCTGAGAAAACTATGCAAGATCCTGAGAAATATTTGCAGAATCCTAAGAAACCTTTGCAGGATCCTGAGAAAAATTTGCAGGATCTTGAGAAACCTTTGCAGGATCCAAAGAAACCTTTGCAGGATCCTGAGAAACCTTTGCACGATCATGAGAAATCTTCGCAGGATTCTGAAAAAATTTGCAAGATCCCGAGACACCTTTGCAGGATCCAAATAAACCTTTGTAGGATCTCGAGAAACCTTTTCAGGACCCAGAGAAACCTTTTCAGAATCCCAAGAAACATTTGCAGGATCCCAGGAAACATTTGCAGGATCCTAAGAAACCTTTGCAAGATCACGGAAAACCGTTGCAGGATCCTGAGAGACTTTTGCAGGAACCGAAGAAATCATTTCAGGATCCTAAGAAACTTCTGCAGGATCATGGGGAACCTTTGCAGGATTGTGAGAAACTTTTGCAGGATCCCAAGAAATCTTTGCAGGATCCTGAGAAACCTTTGCAGGATTATAAGAAACCTTTGCAGGTTACTGAAAAACCTTTGCATGATCCTGAGAAACTTCTTCAGAATCCCAGGATCCTTAGAAATCTTTGCAGGATACTGAGGACTTTTACAGGATCCTTAAAAACCTTTGCAGGTGTGAGGTGCAGGCAGGAGAAATCCAGGGCGCAGGCAAAAATCCAAAGTGTAACAAAACGATTTATTTAAAGAAAACAAAAGGCTGTCAGTACAGCTCAAAAAGTTCAGGCAAACACGGAGAGATCACTAGGACTGAACGGAACTGAACACAACACTAGACAATGATTGGACACAGACTGAACATAGAATATAAAACCAAACTAATGAGAACAAACGAGAAACACCTGGAGGAGACACAAGGAGAAACAGGTAAGCAGGGGCGGGGCTGGAAGCAAGACAGCAGGGCAGAGAAACACAGGGGAACAGAGAAACACTAGAAAATAAAGCAAAAACACACAGATCACAACAGCAGGATCTTGAAGAAACTTTTGCAGGATCCCATGAAACATTTGCAGGATTCTGAGAAACATTTGCAGGACCCTGATAAACTTTAGCAGGGTCCTGTGAAACCTTTGCAGGATCCTGAGAAACTTTATCCTGAGAAACCTTTACAGGATCCAAAGAATGCTATGCAAATCCTGAGAAATTTTTGCACGATCAAGGGAAACTTTGCAGGATCCTGAGAAACTTTATCCTGAGAAAACTTTACAGGATCCAAAGAATGCTATGCAAATCCTGAGAAATTTTTGCACGATCAAGGGAAACCTTTGCAGGATCCTGAAAAAAATTTGCAGGATCTTGAGAAACCTTTACAGGATCCAAAGAATCCTTTGCAAGATCCTGAGAAACTTTTACAGGATCCAAAGAATGCTATGCAAGATCCTGAGAATTTTTTGCATGATCATGAGAAACATTTGCAGGATTGAGAGAAACTTTTGCAGGATCCCAAGAAATCTTTGCAGGATCTTGAGAAACCTTTGTAGGATCCTGAGAAACCTTTACAGGATCCAAAGAATGCTATGCAAGATCCTGAGAAATTTTTGCATGATCAAGGGAAACCTTTGCAGGATCCTGAGAAAACTTTGCAGGATCTTGAGAAACCTTTGTAGGATCCTGAGAAACATTTACAGGATCCAAAGAATCCTTTGCAAGATCCTGAGAAATTTTTGCAGGATCATGAGAAACATTTGCAGGATTACGGGAAACCTTTGTGGGATCCAAAGAAACCTTTGCAGGATCCAAAGAAACCTTTGCAGGATCCAAAGAGACTTTTGTGGGATCCAAAGAAACCTTTGCAGGATCCAAAGAAACCTTTGCAGAATCCTGAGAAATCTTTTAGGATCCAAAGAAACCTTTGCAGGATCCAAAGAGACTTTTGTGGGATCCAAAGAAACCTTTGCAGGATCCAAAGAAACCTTTGCAGGATCCTTAGAAATCTTTGCAGGATCCTGGGAGACCTTTGCAGGATCCTGATAAACCTTTGTAGGATCATGGGAAACCTTTGCAGGGTCATAGGAAACTTTTTCAGGATCCCAAGAAACATTTGCAGGATTCAGAGAAACCTTTGCAGGATCCAAAGAAACCTTTGCGGGATCCAAAAAAACCTTTGCGGGATCCAAAGAAACCTTAGCAGGATCCAAAGAAACCTTTGCAGAATCCCGAGAAATCTTTTAGGATCCAAAGAAACCTTTGCAGGATCCTTAGAAATCTTTGCAGGATCCTGAGAGACCTTTGCAGGATCCCGATAAACCTTTGTAGGATCATGGGAAAGCTTTGCAGGGTCATAGGAAACTTTTTCAGGATCCCAAGAAACATTTGCAGGATTCAGAGAAACCTTTGCAGGATTCTGAAAAACTTTTGCAGGATCCTGAGAAACCTTTTACAGGATCTTGCAAAAGTAAGTCAGGATCACCCACCCTCCTCTTGTTTAAGAGGACTTGTTACCATGGAAACAGATGTGCCTTCTCTTTCGTGCAACTGAATAAAGGATTAATTTACCCTGGATTACACCAACATCCTGGCTTAATCCCTTTCCTGGTTTCATGCAACTAATTCAGGACTTGCTTTTTAAAAATGATTATTATAAAAAATAATTTTTTTTAGCTGCATGAAACAGAGCAGACATCAGTCAGGGTGTTTTATTGACACTGATGATTAATAACTGGAAGATTAATTACTGGCTGCTGATTAGGTGATAAATGACAGCGTTGCGGCGCCCCGCAGCGACAGATTGTTGTTGTTTGTTCTCCGGGTTTCGGTGAACGGGTCGACTCGTGTGTCACAGCGAGCAGATGATATACTGTCACAGTAAATTAGAGTAAACTCTGGCCTATGGGGGAAAAGATCCACCCTGAAATGTCAAACATGTTCACAGGAAATACTCAGACAAACTGGTCTTTGTGTTATTAGTTTCTGTCAAAACGAATCAGTTAAATAATGAGGAAATCACAGCAGGGATTTAAGGGATATTAGTCAATTTTAATAGTTTAAATGTCAAAAAGCTTTTGTATAACATGCCAATTTATTCGAACTGAAGCCTGTTTCAATATAATTGTATTAATATTTGATTTATATTAACATGATTGTTTTGGATAAATGTAATTTTATTTTCACAACATTCTTCTTTCATATTTCAATTTTCCCATTACACATTAATTAGATTCTGCTCATGTTTACAAACTCATTTACTGTTGTGAATAAAAAATCTAATAAGAAATGTAAAAATGAACTAGTTAGTAATTCATCTGAGTGGAGACAAAGACAACAAGAAGAAAACACTGTTATTATTTTATTTACTTTTATTGTATTTCTAATTTTTATGTATAAAATTATATCTGTGTTGTTTGTTTTATGGGACTAAGAATGGAAATTAGCATTTTGCTAAACATGGTATATTTACAACAATGTTGTACATTCATTAATATGCAGTCCTGTTTCACTCACTCACTCAATCAATCAATCAATCAATCAACCAACCAACCAACAACCAACCAACCAACCAACCAACCAACCAACCAACCAATCACCAACCAACCAACCAATTAATCAATCAATCAATCAATCAATCAATCAATCAATTACCAACCAACCAAACATCCAACCAAACATCAAACAAATCAAAAAATCAATCAATCAAAATTAACAATAATCTGTCAGATTGTTGAATTTATTAACTTTCAACGAATAAATGATTGAAGCTCTGCTGAACATTTATAAACAAGAGATTATTAAAGTTTTGCTAACACTTTTTTTAAATTTAAATTTGTTTATTAAATTTTTCGTGTGTTTTCCAAACAAAAAAATAAACTGATGTGTTTAAAATCTGACCTCTTCATGCTCTTTGGAGACATGTTTTTCTCCAGGTCCCTCTCCAGGTCCTGGACTGACAAGGTGTAGGACTCGGGGAGGTAGTCCGTCTCCTCGTCGTAGGCGTGGTCCAGCAGCGTGCGAGCCCACGTGCCCATGTCGTACGGCGGCATCATCCCTCCCAGCTCAGATGGCAGGATCTCAGGGTGGATGAGCTGGTGGAGGCTGTTCAGGTTGTTTCCGTGCATGAAGATCTGAAAAATTACGTAGATAAACAATTTAGTCCTTTAAATTGTTTCCAAATCTGTCTAACAACATCAGAAGTATCAAACACTGGAGGGATGAAGCAACTGAATTTCAAATTTTCATCAATTTTAGTAAAAAAAAACATTTCCTTTCATTTGTATTTAGATAATAAGTCATTCGGCCCACCCTCTTCCTGGTTTTGTCTTTGAGAAAGGGTCTGATGACGGTGTAGAGAGCGTGGATGTACCAGGGCTGGTTTACAAAGTGGATCCCTCCAAACCTGGCAGGAAAACTGTCCTGTATCGAACAGAAACAAAACAAGTAAATATAAAACTAGACACAAGAATATATTCTTTATAATGGACAGCACCAAAAGAGCTTTTAAACCTGACATCAAGTCAAAAAATAAAACTACTAAATGGTTACAGCTTCATCTTTAAAACTGTTCTCCTTCAAGGAAAACTGGGTTTAGAAGCAGAAAAACAATTTTTTTTACACATTTATATAGATCTTTAACCATATAAACTGCAATATATTAGAAAATGTTAAATAAAACTATTCATAAATCCATCATTCAACAACCATAAAATTGTTAATCTGAATGTCAAATTGAGTCAATGTCTAATATTTAAAGGAACTTGTTTTTATAAACATCTCAGTCAGAATAATTTAAATGGACTGTTTCTTTACAAAAAGTCCTCTGAGGTCCAGTAAACATAAACTAGCCTCTGAGCTTCCTGTCCCTTTTCATTAGATTAAGTTTGTAAATGTTTTCTAATCTCATATTCAGGAGGAAATGCTTCGGTCTGGTTTGGAGTCACTGCAGCTCCGAGTCTGAGGAAAATGAGTCGGTGTTCATGCAGGTCCGTCTGCAGCGTCAGAACCGGGTGCAGCGTTTCCCCGAGGTCTGGACACAATTATTCTAATTACAGTGTGTGTGTGTGTGCGTGTGTGTGTGTGTGTGTGTCAGAGTCAGTTTGACTGGGCTCCAGCAGAATGTCCAGATTACATTCTGATCGAGGAGCCGGCTGATAAAAACTGCTTCAGGCAGATGGTTATGTCAAAAAAGTTTGTGCTGCGTGAGCGAGAAGGAGACAGTGTCTGAGGTCAGCTCAGGTCTTTGGATCAGGACCGGACCAAAGTGGATCCTCAGAAAAAAAAAGTCACTGCAGAAAGTTTCTGCTTCTGCAGCAGAAAGATACGAAATGTCTGCTGAAACTCACATCAAACAACAAAGTTCATCTGAAAGTCCAACTAAAAAACTAGTTTTACTTTTCAGATTTTTGGAAATGGAATCAATAATTTTATGAAGTTGTCGACAATGTCAGAACATTTTCTTTAGAATTCATTATTTACATGTTTATTATGACCCCCACATGCCAAGTGGGGGTCATATTGTTTTTTTCTTTCTTTTTTTTCAGTGATTTTTGGTCAACCGTAGCTTGGAGACGGTTGCACCGATCAACATGAAATTAGGCAGGAACGATTTTACGATAGACCCCATATTTGAGGAGGGGGCTCATCTAAAAAGGGGGTGTCTGCACATACAAAAATGCTTATAACTCCAAAACTATTCAATGTAGGAGCTTCAGATTTTGTGTTGATTAGCTCTGATGAAGGACTATCCAATGAGACCCCCACCCCAAAAACATTTAACCTGTTCTGGTGAGTTCTGGTGCATTGGGGCTTTGCGTACATGCGGGGGTGATATATGCTACCGCTAATTGGTACCTAGTTTTCTTAGGAAATATTTGTAACAATATTTTTTACAAATACAACTTATTTGGGACGTGCAGATTAAAAACTGATCAAGCATCAGCTGACGCCATCTTGGTCTTACCGGCGACAGTTTCACGGTTTAAACACTTAAGAGTGAAAAACACAAAATGGGAGTTTTTGTCATGATTCATAGCAAACAAAAAAAAAATGACCCAAATTGTAGAACTCAGCTGAGCAAAAATGCTGCAAATAGACTCTGTAGACTGTTGGGTCTGTCTGACCCAAAAGAAGAACATCTGAGTTGATAAAGAGACTCAAACCATCGCAAAAAATGTTGTGACAATTACTAATTACTACATCCCTTCTAATCTGAGACACCGTTAGAGAGAATATATCAGATAAAACAAACAGCCAGCATCATTAAAATGATTTTTAATACTCTATACTTTGAAACAAATGTTAATTTGCAAATAATAAATATTCTCTGTGTTTGTTCTCTTCTCGTCTCAGGTAAAGACGCCTCTGAGTCCCAACCTCTGGCCTGCCCTTTGCCTGGCAGACGTTTCTGCTTTGATGAAGGGACCTGCTGCATTAAACATGAAATACTAAAAATGGAAAAAAGGAGCTGCAAGGCTTCTGCTGCACCAGAGGGACTAAAGGAAGAGGAGGAAGAGGAGGAGGTGTATCGACCTGCCTTCACCCAACTGATGTCTGAAGAAAAATTAAAAAGTGTGAAGGGTCAAACATGTAGGTGGAGGACGCTGCAGGAGACGAACATTAAGAGAATAAAAAAGGAAATGAGACAAAAACAAAGGAAAGATTTTTAAGAAATTTACAGCCTTTACCTTCTTTAACTGAGCATTATTGACTACACCAAGATGGCTGCCACCGCTAACAAAACACAAAAACAACAGCACTTTATTCAAAATGATAGCTAATCAGCTAAAGTTTGGTGTGGTAGTAGCTGAGAGTCATCCTCAACACAGACACATCCTTATCTTGCGTGCACAGAATAAAGAAAACTACATCAAACTGAAAAATACGAGTTGACACTCGGGAATCTGAAATCTTCAGCAGATTCAAGCCGACAGTTTGCAGAACCCGCCCAGTCAGAAGCACTTCAGCGTTTCCTTTGATGCCGGCCTTCGTTCTGCGAGGCAGAAGTCGATAATAAGCAAATGGACGAGTCAGAGGATTTATTTTTAGAATCCTGCTGCAGGTCACTGCTGAGCATTCACAGGTTCACAAAGAAGACCGAAGAGAATTAAAAAAGGGCAGAAGATGGAGATAAATCTGTTTACACCGACAGTCTGACATTTAGTTATTTTTGTTATGACATATTCTGATGCTGAACCGTTCTCCTCCCTGGACTCTGTGGCTTCACTCAGGAAGATAAACACATTACAAATGATTTTCTTCTCACAGCTCAGTACGGGTAAAAAAAAAATAGAATTAAAAAAAGAATCCGCCCACTTCCTGTTTGATGACAAGAAGCACGCCAACAGATTTTCCTTAAATCTAACCCAGGGACACAACCTGCAGAAACCTGTAACATCATCTTAGTTATGGTTGTTTAATTCAAATGTAATTATAAAAATGACTCCTGCTGTCTCAGAAAACCCTATAAGGATTAACCCCTTACTGTCTGCAGGAGGGATGAGTTATTAGTTTCACTTGTTATCAACAACAGGCAAAAAATATGGAGGACTAAAACTGACAGAAATAAAAGCAGAAATAAATGGACCAATAAATAAATAAACACACTTAAAATGCACAAATTCAGTAAAAAGGAGAACTGTACTTCATGTTTTATAATTTAATTGACCTTCATATTTATTTTCCCAGCTTAATTACAATAAATTATACAGTACAGACCAAAAGTTTGGACACACCTTCTCATTCAAAGAGTTTTCTTTTTTTTCATGACTATGAAAATTGTAGATTCACACTGAAGGCAT
>JARVJO010000039.1:19891673-19912460 GCA_031762555.1 Cynodonichthys magdalenae
CCCCCCCCCCCCCCCCCACACAAGAAGTGGTCTCAGCTTTGATGGACTCGTAAAGAGGCACCTTAAATCAATTTTAGACCAGAAACTGCAGATTTTACAAAAAATACAATGGTTTTATTTAATGGTTTTATTTTATTTAAGTCAGAGCAGAAACAAATGATGACATTCAGGAGAATTAAATGTTAGACTGAATTTTTACTTTATGTTTTATTTAGACACAAATGCTGTGATGTTATTTTACAAGAAGGCAAACCATATTTTTTTAGATAAAACAGAATCACCTGAGTCACATGAAGTCCTGACATCCTGAGTGTTAAACAAAAAGGATTTTCTTCTTCACACATGTAAGGAGAATTTAGAAACGATGATTTAAGTATCAAAGAACTTCAGTTTTTTGTTTGTTTCTCAGGTTTTAAAAACAAGAAGTTTCCTGATGCATCTCAATAATCCAGGTAGAAAAATCAAAAAGAAAAAATAAGTAGGTCCTCTGGAAGAAGATGAACCCTGACGCCCTCTGATGGTCAAAGTGCAAAAACACATCTTTCTATGGTGTTTTTAGCTTTTCTTCCATCCATCATCCAACCATTCATCTATCCATCCGTCCATCATCCATCCATCCATCCATCCATTCATTATTCATCCATCCACCATCCATCCATCTCTGGTGTCGCTGGTGCACATATCCAGCAGTCACATCGCGAAGGGCGGGGTACACCCTGGGCAGGTTGCAAGTCCATCATTGAGTAAAATGTCTGATTATAATTCAGCTCCTATTCTAAAAACTACAAGTTTGACAATCCTGAGGCTTTTTATTATATTTTAAATGCTAAAATCTTGTGGAACTGGTCAATGTATGCATGTATGTGTGTGTATGAGGGGTGGGCATATATATGCCCACTCGTCATACACATACATGCATACATTGACCAGTTCCACAGAGTTTTAGTTACACAGACAAACTTATCCCTTAAATCCTATTTGCATCTTGTTAATGCAAATTGCAATTTCTTATCTGCATTTATTTTATCTATGCTCTATGTGTCTCTTAATTGCTGCCCTGGGATTAAACTGGATTTTTGGGATTAAACTGAACTTGAACTGAAGTATCCTAAAGTGTTTTTGCAATTAAAACTCAACTGTAACTGGAAATTCTTTCACCAAAATCTATTAAAGACCACAAGATGGCAGCATGAGTACATTAGAAACACCTTATTTAGAATTTGAGATATTTATTTTGTTTCACCGATGATGTGTTTGTAAGCAGAAGTTTCCTCGTTCATATTCTTTTTACATTTAAAATGTGATTTTTATCAATATTTTCTCTTTGAGTCAAAACATATAAGTGTTTCTGTTAAAATGAGCTCTTAAAGTTGTATAACGTTGTTTAATCTGTGGTATGAGGTGAAGAAATGAGAAGTTTTCAACTTTTATTGCTTTGATTTTCCCAAGAGGAAAACAAAAAGCAAAGATGGAACAGAGAGGCTTCGCCGAAGACGTTTCTCCACAGGAGGTGGGGCCACGGGGTCAGCACGCTGCTGATCAGGTGGAAGGAAACGGATCAGAACCTCAGCAGTGATTAGAGATGCTGGCCGACCACACCCCAGTCTGAGGGAAAACCCACTGACCCCTGTTAACGGAGCAGGCAGGGGGTGCAGGGGTGGGGGCTGCAGGAGTAATTCCTGGAAAGAGGGGGTGGATGGAAGAAAGAAGATGGGGGGATTGGGTGAAGAAGAGAGAGATTAAGAAGGAACAGCAATCTTAATCCCTTCTGTCCTGGGATTTACTGTCTGATACAGAAAACACGACACTGAGACAAGTTTAGAAACATTTCAGCTGTTTTTCCTCATAAAAAAATTAAAAAATATCCCCATCAAAGTTTTTTCACATCTTCATTTGTGACACACTTTCTCCAACTTCATGACATCCTGTCTCACACTGAGACAAATTCCACAACACTGTAGTAAAATATCCACCATCTTTTGTCTTCATTCATAAACTCACGAGCAGCAGAACAATCAGAGCTTTGTGCCCCGACACAAAGGATTTACTCCAGTGGGAAATGAACAAGTGAGGGAAATTTTAATTAGAAGGAGAGACTCAAGCGTGTAGTCAGGATGTCAATAGGTGTCCTCCTTCCAACTCACAGAAACTGAACGTGGACACAGAAAAACACACACAACCCTGCACAACAAGTGTTACAGCAAAGAGCATGTTCAGTTCCAGAAAGGTTTGCTAGTTATTCTTTTCGTTTTGAGACATTTAAGAGAAAATATTTAAATTTCATCCTTAGAATTTGTTTTAAATCAAACTAACTGGTCTTTCTTTGATGAAACCAGATGGTTTTAAAGAAATATTGTTTGTGTAAATCTGTTAAAATTAGGATAAACTACACTTACTGCAAATAAGTGACTCATTGATATTTGCAGTTCTTGTTTTCCATGCATTCAGTTTATCATTGTATTCCAAAGTGCATTATGAACAATTAAAATGGTTTCAAACCACTTTCAGAATGATAGTTTTCTATTTCTACAAAAGGCAACATATAGTCAGCCTGTGGTGGGTCAATGCTAGTAAAAGAGTTTAACAGATCCATGTTTCAAACAAAACAAGGATGAATAAATTAAGTGAATAAATGAGTAATTAGGGATGCACCGATATTGATATCTGATATTATTATTGCTGTTATGGCTAACCAATAACCAATATTTACCGATATTACACAAACACACTTTATTTACATATATGCACAAACACGCTTGTGTCTTTTATCGATACCATAAAAAACGACCAGACAGCTGACATGAATCTCTGCTTCTATCTATATCTGCGCAGTGTCACTATCACGATCAAACATTTACCCTCCCAAAACAGAAACACAAACAGCAACAAGAGGGAAATCGATATTGAACATTAATATCAGCCCAGTTTTACTTATCGGACTGAGCAATTTGTTACAAAGTCGGTAAAAAGTTTCTACTCTGTGGCAGCATCACCTGCAGAAATAAGCATCATGCTGGATGAACTGTAAGTACAGACTGAATAATTTGCATATTGACCTTTTAGGTCATGTCTGTGTGTTAATTACCTGATTATTTATCAGATGCAGCAGCAGCTGCTACAGCCAGCTGTTTTCTAGACAAAAATGTGTTTTTGTATGTATTTTTGAGTGAATAAGTTCCTCTAAGGGACGCAGGTTTTTCATTGGTCATTAGCAAAAGAAAACCTCTTCTTAATAGACCTGTGATTGTTCCTTCGGGTGAATCTGTGTCGAGTTCTGGATTTTGCAGACTTGAAGACAATAAAGGACAAAAATACAATTTGACATCCTGTAAGAAAAACACAAATTCTGCAGAGACACCTCCAAGACACAAGACTGCTGTGGTGAGGATTTAAAGATACGATCAAAGTGCTCCAAACAGTTTGAAATCATGAATCTGGAACAAATATCTGACAAACCTTCACTAAACAACTGCTTCTGTTCATATGTTGCAGCATCTTAAAGACATTTAAAATAAACATCTCCTCTAAACAGTGAAACACTTCAACAGAAAGAGTTTCCTCTAATAAGAATTAATTTATACAAGCTTATCCCAATGAATTCTGGGTAAAAAGCAGAACTAAAACTACAAAAGCCCTCAAGAATCGTGGCAGAAATGTTGAGTTTCTACAACAACCTCTTTCCTTTTTTCATCCTGCTTTTCTTCACTTTAGAAACGAGCATTTTGTTTTGTTTGGGTGACTCGGGCTCCAAGCTGGCACGGTCACCGTAACGATGAGGTAATGGCTTCTGCAGCGTCTGATTGGCTCCGAGGGAACTGCCTATGATGGTCCCATACAAAACAGAGGTCTGGGCAACAAGGAGGCTGGGAGCAAACTGCAGTTTCAGGGACTGACCCCCACTAATGTACACACAACTCCACACATACACTACTCTGAAATTCCTCGTTGTAGCCACCGCTGCTGATGAAGGAGGCCATTCATGGCTGCTGACAAATTACTACTGAAGCATGAGACTAAAGAGACCCCCCATCTCTCTGTTTCTGTCTCCATCTCGCTCCATTATGGACTGTGTGAGACTTGTGTGGGAGAAAAATCACACAGGAGACCGGAGCAATGAAAGGAGCTTTATGTTGAGCTGCTCTGAACAACAACACAGACCGGTTTTGTCACAAAAAATGCTCGATTGTTTCTTTTAGTCTGAAAGTTAAAGTTTCTTTGGAAACAATTTTAAGTTGATTTGAGCAAGATGTTTTGGCAGATGGAGAAACAGAATAATTTCAGTGACTAAGTGCTGTTGGTTCAATAAGACTCAAACAAGGAGCTGAGGAAACATAAAAACTAACTGAACTTGTATTTATTAGCAATAGGGTGGCTTCCAAGAAACAGCCTTTTAGCAAGCACGGATCTTAGAAAAGAGTTGTAATTTCTATCGCTCATATTGCAAATAAAATCTAAAAAAAAACAGAATTCAGAGCAGGAAAACAAGCCAGAAATAAAACTGAGACAGAAAACAACAGACAGCAAATAAAAAGAAGGAAACAATAAATCATCCTAACTGGAATAATGAACAAATGAAGAACAGGTGTGTTAATTGTGACCAGAAATAAAAAATTAGTTTGACAAATTTATCCTATAGGATAAATTTTTATTTTATTCTGAGTTTAATTTACCATCAAAGTAAAAATTTAAAATAAAGACCCAAAATTAACAAAAACACTTGACTAAATCTTAAAATAAGGAGGTAGTTGATTTATTTTTTTAACCTGACGGTTCTGACAGGGATTAGCTGAGCTCAAAGCCTGATGAGTAACGATGATCTGAACCCGCTCACACAGATTCCAGCTCCACAGGAGGGGGCTGCTGGATGCTTCTACTGTCCTGACAGTAATCTGATTAACTGGTCGTGGGCCTGACCCGGTCGGCCGCTCGGACTCCAACAAAAGGAGAAATCTGTGCAGAACTCAACACGTGGCTCACACACAGAGAAGCAGTCAGATAAATACTAAAAACAAAATGCTCTTTATCTGTTGGATGCACACTTTTAGTGGCAATAAGTAAACCTGCAGATAATACAGCCACCTTATTGGATGACGGGTTCCTGTTGTCAAAGATGTGTAGATATGAAAGAACAGGGTGATGATGACATCATTAAGTGACTTTCAGGATAACAAAAAAAATCACTTCCATCTGACTTTAGAAACGTTATGACATTTTGAAGAGATGTTCTAAGACACGTATCAAACTCAAGACCCGTGGACCAAACCTGGCCCTTATTAACATTTTATCCAGATGCAAAAGTAATACTTTAAATGCAAAATTGTTTTATGTTTTTTTTGTCACTGTATTTAATGTTAATAAGAATAATGATTTAAATTGTAACACACTTTTCATTAGCATAAAACTCAAAGTGCTACAAAACAACAAAACACGGTAAATAAAACTAGTAAAATCAAAAAATAAAGGAACGATAAATATACACTAAACAGCCAAAGATGGAAAAAAGCTCAATTTTTAAACCCTGTTAAATATCTAAAATCAGTGATGACATCACACAGAGGCAGCGCAGGCTAGTCAAACCAAGAAAATTACATTTGAAATTCTCAGTGAGTTTTTGATTTTGATGTGGAACGAGAGACAGAGAACACACCTTCATTATATTTTTCTGTATTCTTTTCTTATTTTAAAGTCAACTAATTGGATTTGTAGTGAGAGTTATCTTGTCTTTTACCGGTGATTAAATGTATCTTTAAGAAATAATGAAAAAGTTGTTGGTAAAGGGTAAGGTATAATAAATAAATGTTAAAGATGTATTCATAAATGTAATACTTTTTCTTTCTTTGATAGGTTTTAAATGATACATAAAACTTAATTTGGAAAAATTCACTTGTATTTCTATAATATATAATATACTCTTCAATGGATATATAAACACCTCCTCCAAACTGAGGGGGTCCAAAATGATTCTAAATGGTTGGAATGTCCCTTTAAGAGCTACATCAGGATTCACCTCTCAGTTTCATTCGTTTGACAAGTTTTTAGTTAAAAACGCTGCGAAAAGTGACCTTAGAGATGAATCCAGATGACTGGGAGCTCTGCTCCTGTTACCACGGCAATGGAGTTCACTCCATTACCATTCCTGCCACCATCTTCGTCTCCACGGTTACGGTCTGCCAGGAGCTGAACTGAGTGGAGCGAGGTCAGCGGGTGGACAGGAATAATAAAGGCTGAGGGGGCACATGAGGGGAAAGAGTTTAGCAAACACACAAAGCACACGAGAAAAGTTGTTCAACTTCAGAGAAAATGAGATATTTTAGGAAATGAAGATAGTTTTTGATTCTTCAATGTTTTGTCAAAACTAATTATCAACTATAACTATTATATCAGCATTAATTATTCTAAGAGATATTCCAAGACACAAAATTGTTAACAAAAACACAAATTTTTTTTTATACTTTTATATTCCTGTCAGGGAAATCAGATTTGCAGTTTTTTGCAGTTTGGACACTCCACTCTGGGTGATCTGAGTTGAATCAATACATTAGAAAAGAAAAAAAAAAAGCTTTAAGAAAAGCTCCACTCAACATTTAGGGAGGAAAGCAAAGGGACAAAAGAGCCGAGAGAGCTGATGGAGGGGAGGAGAGGGGCGAATTCTTCAGCTGGAGGCTGAGAAACGAGAGGATTTTCTACAAAAAGACGTGGGGTCTGTGGTGGGGGGTGGGTGGACTTGAATTAGAACGGTCATCTCAGGATAGTTGTTCTTTTAGCTCTTCGACAGAAGAACAGTTTGCACAAGAGTTCAGGCAGCTTTCAAGTTTAAACTTTACTTCTCTGCAGAAAACAGGTTGAAATTTTACTTAAAAGTAAAATAACAACAAATAAACAGCAAAAGTGCTCATTTTAAAACAGTATTTGACTCAGTAGAAGTGTGTGGTGCTGAATTTCAATATATATATATCACCATTCATCCATTCATTTCATTTTGACATTAAAACCTGGGATTTTGACAAACTGGAAAAGTTGTATCACTGTTTCCCTGTACACACAAGTTCTCCTTATTTCCCTCAAAACATTCATTTATAACAATCTCATGGTCCCAACTGCCTTTAAATTCAGTTCAAAAATCAATAAATCAAGTATTGCATTAATAAAGCATCAAGGAATAAAAGTTTTCTTCACATTATTGAATAAATATAAAAAAAATCCCTTTTTTTGTGATTCTTGAAAATTAAAAAAATATATACATCTAAAGAAATAAAATGAAGTCTCCTGAGCAAATCTTTGCTACCAGCTTCCTGCACATTTGGAGTAAGACTCCTGGTCCAGGTAGAGCACGGCGCACACCTGTCGGACCTTACAGCGCCCCTCGCAGGTGATCCTGCTGTCGTAGCTGACCATGAAGTGAGTGAAGTATCGGTCGAAGGTTTTGGTTTGCGGCAGCAGGAAGCTCAGGCCCAGCTGGAGAAGACTCTGTGGCTGCAGGTCAGTCAGCCCAAAGGCTCGGGTCATGATGTACTCCAGCTTCCAGTCGGATCTTTGTTTCTCGTTGGCTTCCGTCAGATTCAAATAGTACTGCCAGATATCCTTCAGAGAGGGAGAAAGGCAGCGGAGAGGGGGAGGGACGGGTGGAGGGGAAAGAAAAAAAGGCTTTGAGTCCGTCTGAAAGGCAGAAACAGTTTTTGTGGTTTGATTGACACCGTGATTAATCATCACTTTGGACTTTAAGCTTCAAGTTTTAAGCTGGAGATCAAAGCGGGACACTTTTAGTTTCATCAAAATTTGCCAGATTTATTTTGTTTTATTGTTGGAAGAAAACACAATCAAGCAAACTGAGCGACCTTTTATTTCATTACAAGAATAATGCTATACTGTCAAAGTAAAGTTTGAAAACAGTTTAACCCCCAACTGATGGAAACATCGTTGCAAATAAAAGTCCAACAATAACATATATGTAGAAGAAAACATTATTTAGTTCCAGATAAACTCAAATCATTCTCAGTCAAATAAAAACCCATAATGTGACCCTACAGGTGAGTTGTTAGACTCTTCTTACCTGGACGCTGTAGTCCTTGTTGTACAGGTACATGCGGAAGGCAGGGTTGTTGGAATACTCCTGCATGGCGTCTTTGATCGGAGTAACAGCCGGCGACACGAAGAGAGAGTTCACAGGTTTACCTGCCCACAGTAAATAAATCAGATTATTATTATTAGTGAGGGGGTATTTTTCTTTATGGATGCTCATTTATGAGGAAAATTGCAACTTTGAACATTCTGGGGAATTACTTCGTTTTACAAAAAACAAGTGGGAAAAATAAAAACAAAGCTCTTTTGAACATTTTGAGCAAAACATTCCACTAGAATAATTATAGGCAAACAAAGAACTCACAATCTTATATTAAAATCCACCATTCATCAAGAAAAACAGCCAATCAGTTACAGCAACAACATATTAGCAACTTTTAACATAGTGGTGCTTCTGGGACAAAAAGACAGCCTTCAGAATTGGTACCGTGTTGGTCCAGCAGCACCATGATGCTGTCTCTGTGGGTGTGGCCATAAAACTGTCCTGCTACAACGTGGCTGAACCTCCTGAAAATGGACACCAGCCTCTCGTTGTGGACTTTCCTGATAGCGGTGGTGTTTCCGTAAAAGGGCAGATATCCCACCGGAACGTGGGCTATGATGTAAACCTAAACAACAGATTCATGCACAGAGCTTAAACTGATGTTAAAACCCAGCGTGCAGAGATATAAGCAGGTTTTCAAACCTTCTCCTGGTTCTGGGCAGATTTCTCCAGGGTTTTCTCCAACCACACGAACTGTCCAGCCGGGTCGCTCATGTTAGCTGTGACCAGATCAGGACCGTAGTAAAGGATCGTGTTGAGACTCACCAACCGTAGACCAGGCTTTACCAGCTGGGAGTAGAAACCACCTGCAGGTGAAGCGCAGAGTAAACACTGAACTTAAATAACCCTCAGAACTGAAGCAAAATCTAAACTTAAAATTATAAGTTCTTTATTTACATTGTGAATTTTAGTCTAATAAAATGACATCACAGCTGGATAAAAATATACATTAGTTTTTATACATGCAAACATAAAAAGAGAGAATATTATAAACATGTAGATCAGGGCTATTTAACCAAATTGCCCCGGGGGCCACAGTTACTGCAGGCCAACAGCTCAGGGGCCGAACATCCAGCAAAGTCATTCCGCAAATAAACTAAGTATTACAAAGATCTGTTACTTTTAAATTAGTTTATTTTGCTGCATTTAATCATGAATCCAACATACAGAACTCTAGGTAATAAATGTAGTGATAATAAAACTAAAAAATATAAAAAAGAACACTTTATGATTCCTGTTTAACACAAATATTATTTTAACATCTCTGACTTGCCAAATTTTTAAACAAATGTTATTTTCACTTTCATAGTTTTATCTTCAACGGTTTGTATTTTTAACTGTCTTGGATGTTCATAGATTTGTTTTTACCAGTTTCTAGCCAAGATTCTGACGCTTCTGTAGACACCACACATCTGTCTAACTAAGAGAACTTAAAGGAATTAAAGTAGAAAATTGGAGGTTTGGGCTTAAGAGATTAATTAACCAATTGGTTGGCCGAACTTTGGTCACTCGTGGGCCGGATGTGGCCTGCGGGCCACCAGTTTAATAGCCCTGATGTAGATTTTGCTCAAAGTTAAATTACAATTTGATCTTTTAGGTTTACAAAATTACATTTAAAATGTTTATAAATCTTTGCTTTGTTGAATATAAATGGAGTTTTTTCTGTTATTTTTTAAACAATTAAACCATCGGGCTTATTTAAACACATTTTACTGAACTGGATTTCATATAATTGGATCTAAATTAGATTTTTTTTTTCCTGAGAAAACAAACTGAACTGACCTGAATTGCGAAGAAGTTTGTCTGAACAGCTCATTAAGGTTAACGAGCGTTTCACTAATTAAAACCTCACCTGTCCACGTGGAACTCGTTGGTTACCTTGTGAGAGGGTGAGCAGGGCGTCAGCATCCAGCCAGGGCTCCCAGAGAGCAGCTGCAGCTTTGTAGATGGTGTTAGTGGAGGCTGGCATCTGGTCCTAAAACAGAGAATTATATTGTAATTACAAACTGTATGATATTATAAAGATGCTGCCGTGTGATTGGCTGATTAGCCAATTAACATCCATCCTTCTAGTCTGAGTCAAACCTGAGGCCAGTAGTCATGATTTCCCAACGCAGGGTAGACGGTCAGGTTGGGGAAGTGCTGCCTGATGGTTTGAGTCATGTTACTGATCACCTGGATCACTAAATCTGTAGAGAGTTCGTCTGGAGGGACGTGAGGTGGACTGTCGCTGTGAGAAACGGAACAAAAGAGTCACATATTTTATATTTTTTTAACATTTGTTGGATAAGCTCCACTGGTTCACTGGTCGCATAAAAACCACTGAGGAAATCATAAAGAGGAAATGTGGGTTTTTATGAAGGAGGAAGTGAAACTTTCTGCTTTGATTTGCACAATTTTTATGTTATTACAGATACCATTTTAACAAATAATAAAAAAAACACATTATTAGTTCAGTTTTTATAACTATAAAGGCAAATTCTGAGGGAAATTTGCCAAACAATGCAAAAAAAAGGACAAAAATACATAATAACCATCAGTGGTGGGCACAGTTCCCCTGATGCACTAATAGGGAAACTAATTTCCCATTTAGTGCTTTAGGGATTTTGCTATTTTTTAATTCATTAGTGGATTAGCATTTGTTAAATTTATGGGCTAAATTTAGAAGCACTAACTGGGGTCTTTAAATGTTATTGATCAACATTATTGTTCACAGCTGAGGATAAAAGCTGCTGCGTGTCCAATAGGTAACGTATTGACAATATTCTGCACACAGGAAGTATTGTCCCATGTTGACTCTGAAGAATGTTCCATGGGTCAACTGGGTTATGTTAGTGCTTTGGAGTTAGGGGACCTAAATAATTGAGTTAGTGCTTTAGGGTTAGTGCAACTAATTTTTAGATTAGTGATGCCCACCACTGATAATAATTATGAAATAAGGGAAAAACCGGTCAAATCATTTGCTGAAACATCAATAACAAAATCTTCAGAAAGAATAAAACTAAATTTAAAACTGCTACATTATGTTTTAGCATGACTAACAGTAAACAACACCAAAACAATCCAGTTACTTAACTTCCTCAATCTTTGTAACGTAGGAGAACAGAATGTAAAACTTTAGCATTTTGTTCTGTAAGAGGGTTATTTCTAAAACAAAATTCTGCAACATTCAGCCAGAAGCTGGAAGAACTTCTAGTCAAACCCTTCATCCGTGCACTGACCCGGTCCATATGATGAAGTCCTGAGGCTGCGTGAGCGAGGCCAGGTTAGCGAAGGCCGACTGGATGAGGCTGTAGGGGGAGTCGCACAGGAAGTCTCCGAACATCCCAGCGTGGGTGGCGGGGGCTCCTTTGGAGGAGAAACACACCTTGGTGGGGTCCTGGGTCTGGTTGTAGGATGGGTCCAGGTGGAGGTCGGTGATGTGCCAGAACCTGCCTGAATGAAACGTTTTAAGTCAAAGGAACAGATTTAAAGCTTAAAGCCAGAAGGAATTATGTTGAACAAAAATATTTATTTTACTTTAGATTCAAATGTAGTTATTTTAGATTAAGCCGATCTGTTTCTCTAAATGAATTTCAATACATTCTTACTTAGGTTTGATTTTATTTTAGATAGTAGCAAGTAAAAAAAGAGAACTTTTCTGTAACTCAAAATAAAAAAACTCTTCAAACTGACTCCAACCGAACCTCGTTGAAAAAAATAACAACTTCTCAGTTTTTTGTCATAGACATGAAACATACAACTTTAACAACAAATTTTAACACTTAGTGTAAAAGAAAAATGTCTTTATGAAAATTCGGCAAATGTTTAATGAATCTAACAAAACGTTTGTTCTTAATAAGTCAGTACTTTTGTGGTTGAAATGACAAAGTATAATGTTTATATCGTTACACTTGGATTTTAAGAGTATTTAAACAAACAAGCATATTCACAGAAAACATTTAAGTGTGTGCTCTTCTATGAAGTGATAAAAAAATAAGAAACAACATCGGACATTTCACTCACCTGTTCCCGACAGGTAGCTGCTTCCTGTCGGAGCTGCGGAGACCGAAGCTCCGCTGAACAAGAGGAGCATAAAAAAACACAGAATCTGCTCCATAATGAGTCAAAACTGTCACCGAATGTCACTGAATGTAACAGCTGAGCTCCTGTTTTACTTCCGAAAAGTAAACAGGAAGTGTTAGCAGGTCAGCTGATAGCGACCAGATCAGCTGACTTGTTGGGGTTTTGAGCTAAAGGGGGAGGAGCTAAAAGGGGAGGAGCTTTAAGATACATTTGATTAAAAGTGCAGTAAAACACTGTTAAATTCTATATGGATGTAATGACTAATTATTTTTCTTTTACCCTTTGATAACAAAGACCTCATAAACGTTTTATACTATATGAAATAAAATTCAGTAAACTGTATTTTATGCAGTAGATGTAGCAACATTTCCATAAAATTGGAATTAGCCTCCACCAATATAGCTACATTGATTTTCTAAACAATATAACACCCGCTAAAGCTCAGTCAACTTCACACACATATATAAACTAAATTAAATGTAACTGTTTTAATGAGATAAACTAAAAACCCCAGATAGTTTTTTTACAGATTTAAATTGGCATCTGCTCCTTTGCCACTCATCATCACTTCAACATGAGTCAAACCCTAATTGACTGAATAAGAATGAACCCATTTATTCAATATATTAAAAACTTTAACTTGTTTAGAGAATTGTTTGTAAGAAGACAAATTGTTCATGCCTCCTTTTATCCTCAAAATTACATTATTCTGTCGTGTCTATAAAAGGCTGCATGAAATGCTAAACTGTGCCAATAACTGATGTTACATTAAGGTCATAATCAGTAGTTAGTCGTTCATTTTAAAGAGAATAATTTGACTAATTGACTTAATAACTGTGCTTTTCCCACATAATTCTCCAACTGAGTGATGTGATTTTAAAACTCAGGTGAGTAAAAGTCTTGAACATTTTCAAAATACTCTGAAGTCAACTTTGAGGGTGTTGAAAAAGAACATTTTGTTTTATCATTTTCTGCAGAAAGGTCAAAGGTTACTGTTTGAATTCCATGCTACTTTTTGTAAATGTCTCTTATATATTTTTTATTGAACACTTGAAGAAAGAAACACTTGTTATTTCTCAGTTTTCTTTATTTCATGGTTTCCACAGGTTTGTAAGGTAAATCCATCCATCGTGACAGAAATGTAGTCATATAAAAAAAACATTTAAAAAAAACATGTGCAGCTTGCAGAGGCCTTTTACATGCAGAACAGGATGAAGTGCAAAGAGAAGCAAACAGTCCCCAATAATAATAAAATCAACACGTATCGGGCCGGTCCAGGATGCTGTCGGTCGGAGCGCTCAAGCCTTCTCGTAGGTACGCACCGCGTGGATGTCTTCAAAGGTCAAATTCTGCAACAGAAGAGGAAACGATTACCACGGTTGTCAAGTTTTCCTATAAAACATGTTTTATTAACCTGAGCTGATATAGACTCAGACTTTATATTATAACATAAACATAATTTTTTGCACTGTTTTGTGACTTTTTATTACATTATTGCATTAATTAAACCTTTTTCCTGTTAAAGAAATGTTTCATGAACTGTGTAAAAACCTTTCAATTTGTACTGATAATGTTTACTTTTTCAATCTGTACCAATAATTTCAAATGAGTCTTAAAAGGACATTTATTGTTGGATCAGTGCTTTGCATTTGTTATTTTTATGTGTAAGTTGATCCGGTTGAGCGCAGAAACAAAAATGAATCTTACCATGGTCATTTTGTCGTCCTTGATCTCTCGGACAAACTTGGTCTCTTTGCCGTCCCACTTCTGAACGTGGACCAACTTGTCCCCATCCAGAGTCACCGTGGACTGAAAGGAGGCAATAATAAGAATTTTAGCGTGAAAAGTGGAAATTTATTGCTTTTTTTCCTGCAGAAGTGTCGAAGGGTCAACTCTTGTCATAAACAGAAAATAAAAAAAACCCATCAAAAATGCATTGTTTTCTCAGAATATTAGAACCCACATTAGCTAAAAAGCTTGTTTTTAAACTAAAATATGATCTAATTTGCTTCTAATCACTAATTCGGAGAAAACTAGTGGTTTTTAAACTCAAACTTGCAAATCATTTGCGTTCTTACTTTGCAGTTTCTGTCATCAGCGGTGGTTTCATCGAACTCCTCTCCCAGTTTGAAGGAGATCTCTGTGTTCTTGAAGGTGCTCTGGGTGCGGATCACCACCTTGTCGTCCTCCTGGCTGATGATTATGGTTGGTTTGGTCACATTTCCAACCTGCCTGGTGGCGAAGCCCACCCCTGAGAGAAATCAGACACGAGGAAGCAACTTCAAAGATGGGACACGATGCACAG
This sequence comes from Cynodonichthys magdalenae, assembly GCA_031762555.1. Classification (NCBI taxonomy): domain Eukaryota; kingdom Metazoa; phylum Chordata; class Actinopteri; order Cyprinodontiformes; family Rivulidae; genus Cynodonichthys; species Cynodonichthys magdalenae. Next base: position 19,906,166 of record JARVJO010000039.1, read on the forward strand.
GATGCATTAGCATTTGTGAAACTATGAGGAAACTCACCAAGTGCTTTCATGTACTCATCAAAGTTCTCGCTGTCGACCAGTTTCCAGGTGGCACAGAAGGCGTCGACCATGATGACGGTTTGCAGGACAGAGTTATTTCCAAAGCACACTGAGCAAGCTGCAGCTTCACTCCCTCGCTTCTTATTCTGACTCTTATTATCATACACACAGGTGGGCGGTACCCTGCATCTGATTGGCTCAGGAGACTTTTACTGTGCTACGATTGGTCAGAAAACTGGGTCACATTCTTTGACAAAAGAAAATCAAGTTAGCCCATTTGTGTGTTTAATGATGTGGTTAGTGTCTTTTAGGAGTTTCAGATGGGCGTGGCCAGACGCTAACTGTCATATTTTGTCTTTTTTAATTTATTTTTTATCATAAATGATTTAAAAAAAAACTAAATTAAACAGTTCTCATCTCCTGGTCTGTTCTTGGTGTTTGGGAGGCAGGAGACCCTCACTTGTGAGGAATGTGTTGCTGCTGGGGGGCATCGCTGAGGCAGAGTCACTTTGTTTGGCAGCCCATTGTCCTCAGCCATATTAACCCCCCCACCCCCAAAACACAATTTCTTTATGCTGAACACGCACTAACTACTGTGACTAAACCGCTCTGCATTAAAATCTCAGCATGTGCGGATTATTTTCACTAACATTTAGTTTTTTTCTAATTTCTTGTCTGATGGAGGATTTTAGCTGTTTAAGATGAGAGCAGATCATACAAGAGGCACTAATGCACCCCCATACCATCAGAGAGGCAGGCATTTTGGAATGGATGGTTCCTCTTCTCTTTAATACAGAGGACAACAAATAAATTATGATTCTGATCTGTCTGAGCACAGATCATTATTTTTTGTTTTGTTTTGTCCTACAGTAGACGACTGGATGATTTTCTTTGCAGGATAGAGCTTTAATCAGCATTTGTGGATGTCTGGAGTGAACTGTAAACTCAAGATGACAAGATATTCAAAGTCTTCTCTATTTTTCAACTGAATTTAAACTGTCTGCTGTTTTTCAGACAGTTTTTTACAGACTGGTGAACTCCTCCCATCTTTACTTCTGAGAGATTCAGCTTCTCTAAAATGTTTTTTTTTTAAATTCCCAGTCCTTTTACTGACCTGTCACTAGTTAACATGATAAATTACAAAAAGCTCCTCCAGCTGTTTAGTTTCCAAACACAAAATGTTTAATTTCACCATTTGAATTAATTTCAGTGTGATTTGATGTTGATCAGTGGAATATGATAAAAACAGAAGATTCTCCAGTGTTTTCATACATGACTGAACCTTCATCTTCATCACTGCGCTTCTGTTGAAAACAACACAAACATGTTGCCTGAAGGTGGATTTTAGTCACGTTTGTGTTTAAATCCCCAGTATTGTATGTATTAATATTCACTCTCCTAATTTTTACTACAGAAAAAACTCACATTGAATAAAGGAGTTAGTCAACACAACACAGTCTGTCTAAAAAAAATCTTTCAAGAGTTTAAACTCACAGTGTCTTCTCCAGCCTGAGTTTTTTTCCTGAAATAAAACTAAATTATATTTAAGCTTTAAAGTTCCAGGTTCATCAGAACTATATTCAATATTTTATCTGTAATTTTTCCTTCCCTTCTCGTCCACATGTTGACTGTGAGGACAGAGAACATGAGAGCAGCATCTCAACACGTGTGGGTCTGAAAATAGAAAAATAGATTATTGTAAACAGAAACATTGGAATTAACTGGAGAAAAAACAGATTTTAGACTCTAAAAGGTCGACAGTCAGTCCTCGCCTTGTTTGGATGATTTGTTGTTTGTAGAAGTCCAGTCGTCTGATGATGGTGATGATGTCAGTGTTTTCTATTTCGTTGTTCTTGCTGATTGTGTTACATTGAGCTTGTTGTTGCTGCAGGTTCAAGTAAAACATGCTTCTTTTTAACTTTACACCAAACCATGAGAAAAGATGCAACAATACACTTTTACATGAAAAAAACAGTTTATCTTGTTTTTACCGGTTTTTCCTTGAAAGCTGAAGGAAACCAGCTGAACTTTACCAGAGTCATAAATTACTTGAAAAACTCAAGAAACTTCACCGTCTGATTAAAGTCAGGTCTGTTAAATGTCACAGTGGCAGCACAAGATGGTGATCTCTTAATACCCAGAATATTTTCTGTTCTTTACCCCCAAACATCCACTCCACAGTGTGTGAACAGCTGGGATATTCCATCACAGAGCAGTTCAACACCACTTTATGCTCAAACTGCTGCTCTGTCACTGTGGTTAGAAAAACACCAGTAAAGTCACTTCTTCTGTAAATGTTTCAGTTAAACAGTTAAAGTACCTGTGACATCAAACTTTTGGAATAAATATAAATGCATTATTGGAAAGATAACGTTAATAATATGTAAAAATAAATTGACACTACTGTGATGAGCAGTTGTTTAACTGTTGTAACAGGAAGTGATGTCAAAGGGGAACGTCTGCATGTGAACAGAGTGTTGATAAAATGGGTAACGACACAGACTGCGGAGAAGAATCTGGCAGCTTCTGGTACCAGCTGCTATCCAGATGTGTTCAGCTGTCTGCAGCTGTGACGCCCAACATCTTTCACTTTGACCTTCTTCAGAACCAGAGAGCAGTTGTTTGTAACGCTCACTCTGCTGGGTTTTACACCAACGTGTTTCTGGATCAAGTTTCATCTCTGCTGATTCATTAAAGAAGTCCCAGTCAGTTTGATCACAGTTTGTCTGATCATTTAGCAGGTTGTCGCACAGCAAAGTGACATCATCACCAACTCCAATGGTGAAGAGTGAGCACTGCCCGACTGTTTGAGAAAAAACATGACAACTAAAAGAAAAATCAACTCTGCCACAGTGGAAATAAGTTTTAAACTTGATTATTTTTTAACCTCCTAAGACATGGCGCCACATTTGTGGACAAAAATGCATTGCAATGCAAGAGTTTGGGTCTTAGGAGGGTAAAATGAGACACACACACAAAAAAAGTCAAAGATTTTTGTAAGTTTTCTCATCTCTAACAATCAGCATTAATATGAAGAATAAAGACATTTGGATCCTTCTGTCTGCTTTCATTTACTAATGACTCAGTCTTAAAAACAGCTTCCAATAAAAGATAGAAACATGATGCATGTCCTGTGGAAGGTGTTACTTCTTCAGGATGACTTCACTTCTGTTTCTATATTGATCTGCTCTAATCATTTGATTATTCTAAATTTACTGATGGGGACATTTTTTTCTAACATTTAGCTTTTTCACCTTTGATGTCCTCATCGAAACTCAGAATGTTTTGTTTCCTGTGAATCCAGGAGGAAGTGTTGTCAGACCAAAAAAAATAAAAAATAGAAGCTGACTTCTGGAAACAGATCATTTATGTTAATTTATTCCAGTTTTACAACATTTATTACACTCACTGGTTAATGAGATATTTTGAGGACATTACAGACAAATAAACACACACAGACAAAAACATTTTCACTTTTGGCAGCAGGAAATTAAAAAAAGTTTGACCAAGAAACAGATTTATGAGGAGCTTTCATCATGTAGGTTTGAGCTCTTTTTTTTATTATTTTAAAACTGTAAAATGTTCTATATTATCATAAATATGGCTGATCATATAAAATATAAAATTATTTTTGACCAACAGCTTTTGTTATTGATGGTTTATTAAAGGAAGTTTAAAGACCTCATGTCTCTGATGCTGTGATTCAGGAGCTGCAGCAGCAGCGCCCCCTGCTGGCAGGACTCTGTAGCTGCAAAACTAATAGTTTAATCAGTATTTTTAAGGGCTGTTTGAAACACATAAAACTTCAACCTTTGCTTTCATTTCTCATTTGTTGACGATGAAAATGTTGATCAGTGAATTTTGACAGAAGCTGAAGTTTTACCAGTGTCTTCATAAAGCACCAAACCTTCACCTTCATCTTCTGCTGAAAGCTGCACAACACATTTGGTTTTCAGGATGGAAATATTGTTTTTCCTCATGAATAACCCTGAAATTTTTTTATGCTGTAAAGGAAGATATTTAAATAGTCAAATAAAATCAAAGATAAACTTGACTTTAAGATTTAACCCTTTAAAACATAAATCTTTAAACGTTCTCACCTTCAGTTTTTACCCACGCGTTGACTGAAACAACAATCGTTATGAGAGCTGCCAAACCCACAGAAACAACGATGCATCTTAATAAATATGGACGATCTGAAAACAGTGAAATATTGTTTTATTTTGAAAAGATCTGCAGCCACAGAAACTTAAACTTTAGAGACTAAAAGTTGAAATAAAGTCGATTCTACCTGGTTGCTTTGAATGATTGATTTGAGCAGACGTCCTTCTGTTTGTTGTTGTTTTTACTGTTGTTGGTTTTGTTGTTGCTGCATTCATATCTGTGTAAACAAAGAGATAAAATGTAATAAAACAAACAGAAGCTCAGGTTTGAGTTTGCAGTGATTCACCTGTTGGAGTCTGACGACTGAAGGCAAACAGCTGAGCTCGTTTAGAGTAACCGTTTGTTATTTTACACTTGAACAAAGCAGAAATGTTGGAGTTCTGATTTGGACGAGACGTAAATTTCACGGAGGCGGAGCAGGACTGTGTTGACATCTTCATATCTGAGGATATTTTCTCTTCTCCCTCGTAAAGCCACTCCACTTTATGCTGACAGTGTTTGTTCTCCAGTAAAGTGCAGAACAACACAACTTCATCCTGCTTCCTTTCTTCAGTCACTGGAAACAGGAAGAGTGACTTTAACTTTGTTACAGTGATTATTGGAAACCATGATGTAAAAACTCACTGTTAATAACAAACAGATACACCAGGGAGGCTGGGGTTTGTTGTTTTCCTGGTGTTGATCTTCTGCAGGTGTAACGACCGACATCTTCCCCTCTGACCTTCTTTACAAGCAGAGAACAGTTTCCTGTCAGAATCACTCTGTCGGCTTCAGCTTCTTTAGCTTCAGACAGCTTCCCTGCTCCGGTGAAGTTACTGAACGTCCAGCTGTTTCTGTCGCAATCCATCACATCCTCACAGGGCAGCGTGACTTCATCACCGAGCCTCACGGTGAAGAATGACAGATGCTGCCCAGCTGCTAAAATCAAACAGTTAATAAGAAGCTCTTTAGATGAAACAGTTGGATTTCTCTAAAGTTACAGTAAAGTTTTCCTACCTGTAAACATCAGTATTAGAAAGAAAATCCTTTCTCTCCATCTAAATGCAGCCATTTTACATGTTTCCTCTGGTCAGATCAAACAACATCTAAAATGATTTCCTGCTAAAAATAAAAAGTGATCTCTGAGGGGCGGGACTTCCTGAGGAAGACTTCGCTGTGTGTCTCAGCTTCCTTCATGGTGTTAAAGGTGATGAAGATGGTTTGAAAACCACAGACTTTGCAGCAACATCCTTGTTGTTCCACTAGAGTCAACTTTTAGATATTTGAAATATTTCATTTTGTCTTTGAGTCTTTTTAAAGGTTAAAATAAAAGCTTTTACTTCAAACATTTGTCAACATTAAACAGAAATTATATTATTTTTGAGAGGTGTTGTGTAATTGTATTGTGCTGTTTTTATTTTAAGCAGTAAGGTTTTTTATGTGTCAGGATTTGTTTAATTTAATTTCTTGTTCTTATTAATTATGTGCCTTGTTGTCATTATTGTTATTTAAACATCATGACCAGGGTGCTACAGATACAAACAGCCCCTTAGTTAATGTTGTTTTTTTTTTTTTTACCAATTTATTGTCACATAATTTAATAAATTACACTGTCCCCGTATTAAATCAAATAAATGAAAATGACTTTATTGTAGCAGAGGTGAAAAACTCAAAGGGTTAAAATGATACTAAGCATTAATATAGTGATAGATTATAATCTGAGACAATCATTTTGTGTTGAAGAGGTGGATCAGTTGAGTCAGACAGAAGCAGAAGTCTCTCTAATCTCTTCATAAATCGCTGAACCTTCGTCTTCATCTTGATCTGCATCCTTGTCTTCATCACTGCGTTCCTTTTGATAAACAACACAGATCCTGTTAAAACTGACTCAGCTGACATTTATCATGTTTTTCTCATTATTGCATGTTCATTTTGATCATCTATGGAAACGTTTTTATTTTTGAATGAATTTATTTGCTGAAAATATTTAGAACAATCCATTACTTCATTCTGGTCTTCAGTCACCAGCAAACAAAGAAATATACACTCACCGGCCACTTTATTAGGTACACCATGCTAGTAACGGGTTGGACCCCCTTTTGCCTTCAGAACT
>JARVJO010000039.1:19926487-19937141 GCA_031762555.1 Cynodonichthys magdalenae
ATAAAACGAACAAGTTTCTCCTCTGTCTTTTACCCGTTTACGTTGCATCGAACAATTATAGACACTACAAAAGTCACCTTTCCCCATAGCTAGCGTTGGAAGTAATGTACTCCTTCAGCGGCTGACCCCCCACTTCCGGAAAATGCGCGAAAACCACGTCTGCGCATGCGTCGTGACATCATCGTGCAAAAGGTCTATTGGCCTCTGTCTCTTTAAGAACCTCCTACCGTTTCTGACACTCCCACTTCAGCTTGCCTTCACAGCAATGCTTTGGGGGAGGAGTGCTCTGTGGAGCTTGGCTGCAGACTGAGCTCCAGGGAGGAGCTTCACATAAATAAGCGGAGCTCTGTGTAAAATAGGCGGAGCTTTGTACCAGTAAGGGTTTAGGCAGCTCCACATGGCCACAGGAAATTGAAGGGTTTCTCAAACATGCATGAATGAGTCAAAGCAACACTCTGTATGTTTTTGATGAGAGGATATCATTATAACATGATATAAAGTTAAAAAATATATAAAAATATTATATATATTATGCAGAATGTCCCCCCTTTAAAATATGTGTCATAAGCTGTGATTGACAGCCTGTTACGTCAAAGGGGACGTGGGCGGGACTTTGTGTCAAGAGTTCAGCCTCACTTCCTGAGTCTGCAGCATTTTATTCAAAAATAGAACAAGGCAGCTCCCCCGGTTTTTTTTTTAAAAAGAAGGAAAATATTTGGCTTCAGTTTTGAATGATGTGAGAAAACAGTGACCCTTCATCCATCTTTATTATAGTTGCTGGTCGTTGCCCTCAGTTCAGTTAAAACTAACTTTAAGATGGACAAGCTCTTATTCACAGATGACTGACTCAGCAGTTTTAATGTTTTTAATCGTCTCCTAAAGGAAATAATTCTTCATGAATCACGCTGAGGTGAGAACTGTGATCTCACCAGTGAAAGACTTCACAGCAAACGTTTAGTGAGAGAAACGACGAGTTCAGTCAGTTCTTCTGAGAGGTGTTCAGACATGGTCTTTCTACTGAGTCCAGGGGTTTCCTACCAGTTGGACATGAAAACCCCCCCTTAAGGAGACATTCAGGGGCCATCCTTACTATCTTTAGTTAATCTAACCTAAAAGCACATCTGAAATATAATTTTGTCATTTTCTTCATCGCAGACATTCCAGCAGCATCTGCTTCATAAACCATTGTTACTGTGAAAAATGTTTTATTATTTGTGTCTGAACAGTTTTAAACAGAGAATCAGAGCACGTCAGCAGCTGCAAAATCAGACTGAAGAGATTTTCCTAAAACAGAAATATCAGTCTGTGTTTCTATAAACACAGTTTCTAACAGAGAGCGAGAGAGTGTTTTTTTTATTTGAATAAAGAAATAAACCAGAGCTTCGACTGAACTGATGCTGGTTTTTGCCTCTTCGGTCTTCTATAAATAACTCTGTTCTCATGAGTGTTCCTGCTCTTTTGTTGACATTGATATGTTAATTCAGACAGAAACTTCACTTTTCATTCCTTTCCTGTCTCCTCGCCTCCTCCTGCAGCATGATGGGAAACCTTACTGCCACAAGCCGTGTTACGCCGCCCTCTTCGGACCCAAAGGTTTTTCTAACTTAAGAGTCGTTAAAAATGATGATCCTCTTCAGGTTTGCATCAGCACCATTTATGTTGTTTGTTTTTTTAATAGGTGTAAACATCGGCGGAGCTGGTTCATACTTGTACGACTCTCCCGTCAATGAAGCCCCTGCAGCCGTTTCCATGGAAACAAATGCCAAACCAGGAGAGGAGAAAAAAGCCCCCGCGCGGGGACCAGTGAAGGGTGAGAAAAATGTGGAGCAGAAAATAGAAACGCCGTCACGTGTTCGAAAAGTGCTTCTGTCTCGGAGGACTGGATTTATTTGTTGCTTTGCTCAAAACAGGGCTGTCAAGCTTGTGACTCGGATCAACGATAAAATAAACTTCAAATGTTTCGTGTAAAATAAAAACAAATATCTAATCTCATGTTTTTCCAGCTGCAAGCTTCTCGTCCTTCTCTGGAGGACCCAACATCTGCCCCAGGTGCAACAAGACCGTGTATTTTGGTGAGCAGCTTCGCATTTTTTATTTTATTTTATTTTTTCATGCAATTGTTGGAATGTGACTTGGTGGACCGGTTGCCGTGGTGACCGTCTCCATGGTGGTCCTCTCTGTGTGCAGCTGAGAAGGTGTCGTCCCTGGGAAAGAACTGGCACCGGCCCTGCCTGCGCTGCGAGAGGTGCAGTAAGACCCTGGCCCCGGGCAGCCACGCCGAGGTGAGACTTCTGGAGCAGAACTTTAATTACCCCAGAGATGCACAAGTTTAATCATGATTGTCATGAAATGTGTCGAAAAAAAATGAACAATTTATTTAGTTTTTTTTAGAAAGTCTGATGCTTTTCTATATGGAGGCCTGAAACTGACATAATTAATAATAGCAGAAATATAAAAATAGATTATAGAATAAATAAATACACTTAATGGGCACCAGTGACCCCCGTGACCCTCAAAGGAAGAAACGGGTATAGATAATGGATGGATGGATGGATAAATACACTTAAAATGCACCAATTAAATAGAAACAATTAGGACTTTACCTCATGTTTTATGATATAATTGACCCTCATATTTATTTTTCTACCTTAGTTCCAATAAATTATATATTTTAGCACATAATTTACATTTTACTTATTATGGTAGCAAGGTGGGCGGAGCTTCTTAATGTTTAAAGTTTAGTTTAAAACAAAGACAAGGATTAAAACACTTACCTGTGTCTTTATTTTAAACTAAACTTTAAGCTAAACTGAGGCAACACACACAGTAGACACATGCACATGGATCCTGCTCCTTCCTGTCTGTTGACCAATAGGATGGAGCTGACCCAAGAAGCTCCGCCCATGATATTTACATAACTAGGCAGAAATGCACAAGGTAAAATTAAAACAGGAGACAGAGAAATGTAAAAGCAACACGTGGGAAAAAAAAGACTTGTGGGGAAAATTATAAAAAATAATTAAATGTAATCATTTAAGAAACACAAATGTATGTACAAGTAAAAGGAAAAACAAAAATTATATATATTTTAAAAACAGTAAAATGTAAATTATGTGCTAAAATATATAATTTATTGGAACTAAGATAGAAAAATAAATATGAAGTTCAATTATATCATGAAACATGAGGTAAAGTTCTCCTTTTTAAATTTAATTGATGCATTTTAAAGAGTAATTATTTATTCATTGGTCATTTTATATATTTCTGCTTTTATTAATTATGTCAGTTTTGGTCCTCCATATTTCCAAGCATCACAACACATTATTAAAAACTCAGATTAGGCTTTTTTAACAAAAGCTATAAAACAGCTCATGGGTTTAAAAAGAAAAAAATATATTTCTTTTCTTCCTGTTGCAGCACGATGGACAGCCTTACTGCCACAAACCCTGCTACGCCGTGCTGTTCGGACCCAAAGGTATGAAGACAGAAATAAAACTGCAGCTGAAAAGGAATCAATATATATAAAAACCACCATGTTCCCAAACAGCAGAGTTGTTTTTCGAGCTTCAAAAGGTTATCAAAGGAAGCTGTGCTGAGATAAAACCTTGTAGGAACTGCAGGTCTGCAGCTGAGAAATGTCAGAATCTGTAAGAAAATCAAAGAAAACAAAATAACTATTTTAAAACAGCTAAAACTACCAACATATTTATTAATGAGGTTAAAACCAACTTCTTTTTATTATGTTGTAACTAATAAACATTTATTCATTTGTTTATGTTTAATCATCATAAATTAAATTTAATGATCTAAACCAACCAAATTATGAATATTATTTATTTTTTGTCTTTCTCAAATTGTTTCGTGTCAGGCGTGAACACCGGAGGAGTCGGCAGCTACATCTACGATGACCCTGAAGCCGAGGCTCAGCCTTAAATTCAGCTCTTATCAGCCGAAGAAACGAAGACCTCCAGGACCCTCGGTGTCTCTGCCTTCGATAGTCGTCATAGTGACAAATGATATGTAGACTCACAGGAAGGGAAACTTAGATATTTATGTTGTATTTGTATATTGTTTATATTATCTATTTTTTGTACTGAATCAAACCTTTAATAGTCCTCCTGTGTGAGATTTAGATTTGCTTTTAAGTTCATCAGTTCTCTTTGCCAAATAATTATTAACCTTTTATTGTAGTGGATTCCAGCTCCTGTTTTTCTCCTCGTTTCTCAGTAGGATTAGACTTCCTGTGCACTTCTAACACGTACTGTATGACAACAAAATGTACCAGCCCACCTTTTTATTGTCAGTGTTTTTGAACAAGTTTATCTTAGTTTTAAAAAGAAAAAAAAAGTTAGATAGATTCACAGAGAGACAAACATTTTACTGAAGGCTGGTCAGCTGTTAGTCCTGTTTTCTACAATAAAGCTGTAGGGAAATAAAGCTGTGTTGTTGTTTTTCTACTTTAAAACTTCAACTTTCATGCTGGAATTCAGCTATATTAATATCACATTAAGTGCACTGATTTCTGGCATAGAAGATAAATTATTCATGCAATAACAATACCTCAAATCCAAATTTGTTACCTACAAATAAATGTATGCACGTCTGAAGTATTTCGATCTGAAATGTAGGAATTAGGATTTAAAATATATAGACTTAAAGTCCTGTTTAAAAAAATATATATCATGCAGTTAAATTTAAAGTCAGTTTATTTGCTAAATGAAGGCGTGAAAACATTTATGCCCCACCTTTAACAAGTAACTAATTAAATTGTTACACGTCACTAACAGGAAACCGATAAACCACACCCCGTTCGGGTAAACAAAAACTTGGAAAAGCAGCGTCAGATCAAACTGAGAGGGGGAAGTTTGTCTACAAAATAAAAGCGACAGTAAAAAAAATAAATAAACTGCACCCATTTACTACAGCTAGATATCTCCAATTTATTTTTAAATTTAAAATCAAAAGTAATAATCATTAATATGTCATTAATCATTAAAGTAATAATTTTAACATTTAAATTCAATTTTAATGTTGTTAGAGAATACTTACAAAAATACCAGAATTCAAATGCACTTATAAAAGTATTTATGAAAACAAACAAAAGCATTTTTTAGTAAATTTGATGCGTTATTTGCATTGTAAAAAATTGTAATGGGTCAACAAAATATTTTATTTTGACGGGTCAAATCGGAAGTTACAGACTTATTTATCGGAAGTTAGCGCTAGCTTGCCGTAGGAGCTCTTTAGCTTTGAAAGCACTACCAGCTCCGCCACTTCGTAATCACATAAAGTCGTCGAAGGTTGTTTTAGCAGTTGTAGAAATTTAAGACCCAGCAGATTACAGGCGGGAGCTTCCGAGAACACGATAAGACATTTATTTTGTTTTTTTAGGGTTTTCTTCTGCGTGAGGACAAATCGAAAGTTAGCTACGTAGCTAGATGTTAGCTTGTGACGTTGTTGACTAAAACAACTTTGTCAGGAAAGGATTTTTACAGCCTGTTTATGTTTTCATCACTCCATAGAGATGTTGGACGGATCTCATGTAAACGGTGATGAAGCCAATATTGGCAATGTCGAAAACAACAACCCGGTACCGGGCGGAAAAACGCTGAAACAGGCGCTGCTGATGAAGAAAGGATGCAGGAAACCGCTACTGCATCACCAGAAACCTCCGAAAAACTGTCCGAACATCCGCCTGTCGGACCACAACAACAACAACACTCTCCTGACGGCCTCATCGGTTCCTAGACCCGCTGCTCAGTCCGGGACCCACGGACCCGTCTGTAATCAGAACCTGCATCATCATGTCAAACAAGGAACCAAGAAAGAGGCGAGTTCAAATACACCCAAAACATCACAATATTGTTTATATAATGCATCTTTAGTTATTTTGTGATAATTTAAGCGAGTTAGTTCTAAATGAAGCATAACTCGTAATATATAAACTTATAAAGCTAAATTCGTTATGTAAATTATGTTGAAATTTAAAAACTGCCTTAGGCTTCAACTGTGACGCAGTTTCAGCTCCAATGAGCGGAAAAACTGGCCCAACTTCCTCTTTCTTCTGACTTGTTGAGGCAGGAAAAGTTTCTGATTGTGTCACAGCAGCAGGTCTGGCTGAAACCAGAGAAATGAGGAAAAACCAGCCTTGTGAAATAGAATAAGTTAAATGTAAAACGAGGAATTAATAACTTTGATGGCCTCTAAAATCACATTTGTTGCTTTACCTCAAAAACACTACACGTTCCCTGGAAGTTAAAAACACTTGAAAGGTAATGACAGGATTTTATCAATATAATGACTCATAACATCATAAAATGAAGACAAACACAGAATGTGGGTGGATACAGTCTGTGCTGTTCCAACAAACTGATACATGATGAAATGTGATGCCACCTGTTGTTTTTCTGCAAGCTTTTATGAGCTTTAAACTGAAACCCTCTTATTATTTTGAGAAGTTAGAGTTGTAGCAGAGTGTTCTCAGAGTATGTGTTGAGAAGAACTCTACTACCACATTAAAGTTTATTATTTGTAAAATAGATTGAATTGAAGCTATTTTTGTGCTAGCTAATGTTAATTAGCTGTTATGACCAACTTAGATTTGGTTGAGTTTAAAAGTTATTCAGTTATAGATGTATATCCTGTGATTTCTTCCTAAAACTTTTATTAAAATAGCTTGAGTGGTTCGTGAGATATTTTGCTAACAAACAATAAATCCATGTTCTGATATTAGTGTTGGCAGCTTGAAGCTATTTTGTAGTTTTTGACTGTTAGAAGGGTACGTGGAGTTATAGAAGTGGGGTCTTAATGCAAGTCTTTCGTTTTTTTTAGGTGCTGAAATCTAAAGGAGTCAGATTGGAGCGAGGAGCCGTCCAACCAGGCAGCCAACCGGCCCGCCACCCTCTGAGACACGATCAGATCGCCCACAATGTGAACACCAGGAGCCACAAACCCAAACCGGGCCAGACGCAGACCGGTTCCCCCTCGGCGAAGAAGAGCGACAACCGCACTCCTAAGAAGTCTTCATCCTCCCACCTGCCTCTGCCTCAGGAGCAGAAGCAACCCCTCCTGGCCTCGAACAACGTGACGATCGTAAACAGCCCCCCTGCTGAATCTGAACACTCCAAAGATGGCGAAAAGACCTACGCTGGAGCCAAGTTCAGTGAGCCCCCCTCCCCCAGCGTCCTCCCCAAACCCCCCAGTCACTGGGTGGGAGAAAACGAGCCTCAGCAGAGCAACCAAAGCCGAGAAATGACCGTTCACCTGAAGTCTCTGCTCAAAGTTCAGGGTTAAACCACAGCCTGGAGCGTCTGATTGAATCTGGGTTTATATTAAATCTAATTTAGAATCACAACACTGCAATACAATGTGGGGTTTTATGCACTGTGGTACAGTTTTTAATCCAACATGCGTGTGTGAACATTTGAACAGGCTGTGCGGCTGCTGCTTGAAATCTGACTGATGTGCACGTCGGACCACTGATGGAAAGAGTTGGGTGTGTTTTTGTTACTGAATCAGAAAAACTCTGCCGTTTCTTTTCCAGCAACACCACGGCCGCTGTTTGATGTTTACACGATGCAAAGTGATGACATCACTTTAACGTTTCTGAAAATGCAGCCATGCGTTTGACTTTTTAAAGGTCTCCTGTAAAATGTACAGAATATATTGCTAATGTATATTTGTGTATATTTCTTTCTTAAAACTGAAATTCTAGTTTTGTTACTAAGAATTAAAAATAAGAAGTCCTCTGTAAACTGAAGCACTTTGTTCCGACTCCGTCAGTGTGAGACTCGATGGATGTTAGAGACTTCTCTTACAGATCTGCACTGAACTCCACCAGCCATATGGACAAACTCTGCAGCCAACTTCCAGTTTCTGACTGGGAACTTTGCAAAACAGCTCAGATATAGAACATATCAAAAGGCCAGAGCAAAGACTGAAGGTGTTTTGTCTGAAGAGGCTGCTGTAGCCTCAGTAAAACGAGGAGAAAAAGATGTTTGAAAAGTCTCACATAAAGCTGCTGTGGAAAAAAAAAAAAAATCTACAATCCATCTACGATCCACACAAAGTGCTTTGTTTGTTTGGATTTGTTGTGCACTGATTTAGGACGTGTGGACATGAAGCAAGGTGTTTTTTTAAGTTTTATGTCTCCAACCTTTTCTAAAACTGGTCAGATGTCTGATGGGAACTTGTATAATTGTTGCACACTTTACATTTATTGCAGTGTTTCACAATCATTTCATGCAAAATATCAAAACATGCTATATGCCACAATTTGATGAGAAAAAAAGTTTTACAATAATTGGAATATTAAATAAAAAATACCATTAAAATATTAACTACCAGCCTTTTTATGTTGTTTGTGCTGATTATATGAAGACAGTTTTTCCCTTTCTGAGTTAAATGACAAATTACCAACAAATTAAGTCATAATATTTGAAACCTTTTTGGATTATTTTTAAATATATGTGTTATTGTTTAGTCTGCAGATGTGTTGAATTAAGGTCACTTTATTTTATTTAAAGTACTGAAAGAAATACGTGTTCGTTTAACTGCAATTCGTGTCAGAACCAGATAAGAGACTCACCAATACGATGTTATTCATAATGTAAGTGTAAGAAACCATACAAAACCCCAGTCTAAGTCTGATCTCCTTTTAATGCTGCTTCCAGCATTTTCCTTCACCGACTCCCAGCATTTTTGTCACACACAATACCAACAGAATGTGTAATGTATTAAATCAGTAATTAAGACAACTCATAAATTCCTTCAGTACCTTAATTAACTTTAGGGTTTACACTGCTATAAGATTGTTAAAGAATAACTTTATAAGCATAGAAAACAATAACAAGTTAGTATGATTTAGCAGGAAATAGCTTTTCTTTAAATATGTCCCAGTATTGTTGCTTTCTTACACAATGGCAAATATATTTATTAATTTTTCACGTTTTATCTGGTCAAATGGCTCCATCTAGTGGTCAGTATGTAGAACTGCACCTTCTTAGTGCTTTGTCAAGCAGGACCTTTTACTTTGTGAGGATGAGTTCAGAGTTTCTCACAGACAGCAAGGTTCATGAAAACATTTACCGGATTTATTCGTGTATAATACAATGTCATGTATAGTATGACCCCCCTCCCCCTTTTTTTGAGCTTCAAAGCATAAAAAATTAAATCCTCAAGCTACTTCTAATTTCATACAGACTTAAAGATTTTTCAGCCTTTGCAGTTTTTATACATATCACTAAAATGATCATTTGACTGTTAATTTTATTTTCACAATATATATTTTAACAACAAATATATATCAGCAAACTATGATTTTGAGCTTTGAAGCAGCATCAGATAAATTCTGGCATTTTACCCATACTCCACCAGGGGGCGCCAACACAAAACTCAGAGACTTCACATGAGATTTGGGCCATCTGCTGGTGGAAAAACAGATTACTGTACTTCAGTAATGCCTACTCGCGAGCGCCCTCTCTGGTGGGAAAACTTTTTTTTGGGGAACAATTTTTTTCAGGACACCGGTAGACAGCAGCCATTACAGACGAACACGTGTTTGTTGTTGTTCCAGGAGTGGCCCGGTCGCACATTAATGCCATTAATTTGTTATCATTACTAAGCTGCAAGACTGCTTTTTTAATTTTTTTCCACATCATGTCACGTGCCTGGATCTGTTACTACCTCGCTCGGAGGCACGAAGGAGTGTCTGAGGTAATCTCGCTTCAAACGCTTTTTGCGATGCGGTCTCATTTCCGGACTCAGGCATATTGTGAATGAGACTAATATTTCACTTAAAATACATGAGAAAAAATATTAGTAGTATAATACCCCCCAACTTTGTGAATGATTTTATGGATAAAATTTTTCGTATTGTACTTGAATAAATATAGTAATTTTAATACTTTAGGTGGTTGGAATGTATTAAATATTTCAAAAGATGTGTGTTGTTCCCACATCCCCTATTTTTCTGAGTACATCTTGTTCTTTAAAGTTCTGGTTCTGTGTGAATCACAACAGTTTATTGTTATGTGTTTTTCTAATGCAGACTTAAAAAAAATTAAACAGGAGCTCTCAACTGGGCTGCAACATTATCATGGTGGAGAGGTTCCTAAGTGTCCTAGGAGCTATGTTGTCAGGGGTTTTATGCCCCCGGTAGGGTCACTAAGGCAAACAGGTCCTAGGTGAGAATTCAACGCTCCCGTGTGCAATGAGACTTTGAGGGGTGTGGTTGGGAATAACAGCCGCCGGTTCGGGGTCTCGGGCTATGGTTGGCCCGCTGGCCGGGATGGCTGCTGGGGTCTGGCTGGTGGTCGGCAGGGGGTGTGCATTTGGTCCCGGGTGGTGTGCGGGGTTGCCCGTGGGCGGGGCTCTGCTGTGGCGGTGGTTGCTAGTCGGTCGGCCGGGGGCGGCCTGGGCCGGACCCTGGCTATCTACTTCTCCCCACCCCAGAATGAATGGGATTACTTCCTGGGTTCGGATGTATGCGCGCTTTCCCCCCCTGTGGGGGACGGGTGCGCGTCCTGGACCTGGGGAGTATAGAGTGTGTATCGGGAGTGTGAATGAGATGTGGCGTCTATCTTGTATGTCTTTGAATGAATGGTTGCGAGGATGAGGGCGGGAGCGTATGACTGTGTCTGTATGTTTGGATGTA
>JARVJO010000039.1:19940475-19952349 GCA_031762555.1 Cynodonichthys magdalenae
TACAACAGGTCCAGATGTAACAACAGATCCAGCAGCAGGAAATGGAGATAAATGTACAAAGTTTACTGTAAACTCTGCAGGAAATCAAACTGTGACACATTTTAACAGTTTTATTTCAAACTAATGTTTTCTGGAGCTTTTTAACAACATGTTGCTGAACTTTGAGCTGGAAAAGTTTTTAGGTTCATATCAGAAACTATAAAAACAATACTTATAAAAGTAATGCACTTTCTATGTACATTTTATATCATTAAACACAAATTTGTTTCTAATTATGGGAGACAGAAATATCTCCTATTGAAATTATGTTTGTATTTTTCAGATCTGTGGTTGTTCATCACTGTGCCTCTGTTTGTTGTTGTTTTAATAATAACTATAATTACACTCATCATCCTGAAGAGAAGTAAAGGTGAGACAAACTTTAATAATTAGAACTTTTATAACCAATAATTCTGCATTAAAGTTTACTGATGACTTGTTTATGATTTTCAGGGAAGAAAACCCCCAAACATCCCACCCAGGTGAGTCTGTTCATTCTGTTTTAAACTGTTTCTGCAAAATTGTTAAAAAATCTTACAAAGAATAACAGAAAAGTAGCTCTTAAAACAAGATTTACAAACTTTAAACCATTCCATTTGTCTGTTGAGCTCAAACTTGTTGTGGTAGTAGCTGAGAGTCATACACAGCTCATACTCCAGCTGCTGACAGATGTTGTTGGACCTCAGGCGATATGCATTCCTGCTAAATTCTCAATTTTATTTAAGTTTATTCACTGACCTTAAGAACATACATTTATGATATCTGCCTAATTTATTCTCTATTCTTTAAAGAATTCAAATAACTGAACTAATTTCGTTTAACTGCATGATTTTCAGAGTTTAACCTCCAACTCTCAGCCTGCAGCAGAAACAAGACCAGACCAGGTAAACCCCCCCACCCCCACCCTGACAGAACGTGAGAGAGCTCAGAACAGAAAACTGCTGTTAGACCACAGCAGTGACCACACCACGGGAAACAGGAAGTCCTAAAACAAGAACTCTTTCACAGAAACCCGAGCTGCTTTGCAGAAGTAGTGATTCTGTGCACGCTAAAGTTTGACCGAGTCTTTAATTCTGTGCAGGACGATCCTGAAGATGGAGTTTCCTACGCCTCCATCAGCTACACCAGGAAGTCCAACAACAACAACAGCAAGGTGACCTGTTGTGTGACAAAATGTTTCCTCTCTCTTCTGGCGTCACAGGAAGTTGTTTAACATCTGTTCCTGTTTGTTTCCAGATTAAAATGGAGAGTGACGATGATGTGGTGACTTACAGCACTGTGAAAGCTCCGCCCACTGACCCCAGCAGCCTCTACGCTTCAGTCAAGTAACCAAACAAACCAGACTCTGCTGGTCAGACATGAGGACAGGTCTCATGTAATCAATGTTACAATTCTGTTGCATTGTGGGAAAGCGACAGATGCAATGCCTTCCTGAAAGTTTGAGAACAAACTGGACTTTTATTTTGTAGTTAAAGACGTTTCACTTACCATCAGGGAGATTTTTTCATTTTAAAACTGGACAATGTGAAGCTGTAAACTTTAAAGTGCTTTATCTGCTGCTTAAATCACCTGCAGATGAACCTCTCTCCCCTCCCTCCTGAGGGCGGTTAGGGTTTATGTTTGCCCCAGACGAGATTTCAGATTTCTAAAACACATAAAGGAGCATTAAGCCTGATGTCGTTTTCTCTAATCATGCTTGTAACCAACACGTTTCTACTGTGAGCCAGGCTAACAAAGACCCTAATGACCCTCAGGAGAGAGGGTCCAACATTCCTCACTGCACTGACCGACAAAACATAAAACATAAAAAAGATGAATTCACTTGAGGAAGTGGCTTCAGGTTCTGTCTTTCTAACACTTACAGCGAACTTTCAGAACCAACCACACACCTCAAATGTGACCAAAACAGCTCATGTTGGTCTCATCAAGAGGTGTGAATGATTGAAACGACTCACAGGATGAAGCAGGGGGTCATGTGGCTTTAACCATCCTGTTATTGTGATCGTTACAAGTACAACACATAAACCTCCCAACCCAAGATCCAAACTAAAAACGTCTTTTAGATTAAATGAAACGTCTTTAAGGATGACAATAGAAATTCATTTACTCTGTATTTAATCTGTAATGTATCCAAACTGAGCTTGTTTTTATCAGTATTAGTGTTCGATGTCTAATTTAACCACTTTTTTCTCAGTATGTTGAGAAACTAAAGGGACAGATGTTCTCTGCGTATTTTCAGACTAAGAGCTGTGAAATGAGGAAATGTAAAAAGTCGAAACTTATCGTTATGAGGAAGTTGCTCAGTTGGAGGAAATGCAGAAAAGAAAAAAAAAGTTCTGAGACGCAGTAAGTATCAGTCACTGGTGTCAAAGTCAGTTATTTAAACCATTAAATTAGAGAAGTATATTTTTAAGAGAAATACTTTTAAATAAATAATTTAAATATAGTTTTCTTTTACTTTTGACTAATATTTAATATGAGGCTAATGGTTGCTATGTTCTTTAAAAACTATTTAACATATTTTTATGTTTGTCACAAAGTTCCAGATAATTAAGCTCATTCAGTTTGTTGTTGTGACATCATCTGCTGGGAGAAAATCATTCAACAGTTAATGTGGGAGAGCTGAAGTTGTGTCATGTAAATGTTTTCATGTAAAATAAAGAAATTCAGTTTGGAATTGTCTTTTTTATTTGTTTAACTTTAGGCAATAAAACCAAAACAGATGCAATGAAGCAAATTATAATTATCTTTTCCCAAATATATAGAAAAGTTACAAATAATTTCAAGCTCACTGAGACAAAAATTATAAAAGAAATAGTAAAATAAGTAAAATAAAAAGAAGCATAATTGAAAATAAATGCATTTTCATGAAAATACCATTTGAATGTTAAGAGCTTTGCTAATTTTTTAAGAAGTTGAAACAAAAGAGGAAGGCAAAAAACTAAAAGGGGTGAAGTGCTAATTAAAAGTCGCAAAAGGCAAGCTAAAAACTGCAAATGGTAGGCCAAAATTTTAAGTAGCAAAAGTCTAGTAGTTGAATGCTGAATCAGCATTTACACTATTGTTATCCTGTTTTTTACCCCTTAAATAAGCTTTCACAAAACTATAAACACAACACATTCAAATGGAAGTTATTTCTCATGCAGTTTATTTTGATCGACTTGTCAAAGTGTACCGTAAATTGTAAATATAATTATACAACAACAAGCCACTTTTTATTACATTCTCAATAAACACAGAAAGTGAGAAACACTCCTAAACATTTCATTTTGATGTACATCACATTTGTTCTGTATTGTGAGGAAGTAACTCTCTAATCCAGCAGGTGGCGCTGCTGCGCTTAATGAACAGGATGAAAAACCGGAAGTTGATGTTTGTTGTCCCAGCATCAGGTTCCGCTGGTGTGTGATGTCGTGAGGTTTATGAATTTAAACCTGATTTTTTTACTCTCAGTGTTGGATAATTTATTTTTGTTGTATTTTTATACATAAACCTACTCTGAAGGCAGAAGTGAATGTTCTCTGTTCGGTGAGTATAAATAAAGTTAGCAGGAGGTGCTACTGTCTGATCAGCTAGCTGTTTCCTTATGTCCGCGACGACAGCGGCTCTGAACACCGGCTAAGCTAATTTAACACAGTCTGTGTAGTATTATGTTTAATTTTCTGTGCTTTATGCTTTAAAATGGACTAGGTTAAAGTCTATAAATGTAATTAATATTTTTTCGATCTATATTTGAAGTTGCTCTTTTTTAGCATGTAGCATTAAAGCTAACAGTGGGAGTTTCCAACACCCTGCTGCAGCTGTTTCAGTTTTGACGTGTTTTTGTGGTAAATGCGACTATTAGGTTTCAGTTTGGCTTTTTATTTGCATGTTCTGCAGTGGTAGGCGTGACTGTGTTTCACTTCGACCATGAGCAACAGTCATCCCCTGCGTCCCCTGGCCTCCGTGTCGGAGATCGACCACATCCACCTGCTGTCGGAGCAGCTGGGCGCGCTGGTGCTCGGTGAAGAGTACAGCGATGTCACCTTCATCGTGGAGGGGAAGAGGTTTCCGGCGCACCGGGTCATCCTGGCTGCTCGCTGTCACTACTTCAGGTAAGTCAGGATTGGATTTAAGGTAGTTTTTTAATGCTTCCCCAGCATTAATCACACAATATGTAGTTTTAGGAAAAAATCTTAAAAAAATTCTGGTTTCTCTGTCCTTCAGGGCCCTGCTGTATGGTGGGATGAAAGAGTCTCAGCCCCAGGCAGAAGTCTGCTTGGAGGAGACTCGAGCTGAAGCTTTCTCAATGCTGCTAAACTACCTGTACACGGGCCGGGCCAGCCTGAGTTCTGCTCGGGAAGAGGTGCTGTTAGAGTTCCTGGGTTTAGCTCACCGCTACGGCCTCCAGCCTCTGGAGGACTCCACCTGCGAGTTCCTCCGCACCATCCTGCACACCAACAACGTCTGCCTGATCTTTGACGTGGCCAGTCTCTACTCTCTGAGCGCGCTCAACGAGGCCTGCTGCACCTACATGGACAGACACGCACCTGAAGTGTTGAACTCAGACGGTTTTCTCTCGCTCTCAAAGGTTTTTGTGCAATAACCCAAAATGCAAAATCAGTTTTTGTACCTTTTAATCCTGTTCATATACTTTTACATATTTTATTTTTTGTTTGCATATGTAGATGGCTCTGCTGACGGTGGTCCGGCGGGACTCGTTTGCTGCCAGTGAGAAGGAGATCTTCCAGGCTTTGTGTCGCTGGTGTCAGCAGCACGAGGACAGGGAGAAGACCCTGGAGGTGATGTCAGTCGTGCGCCTACCGCTCATGACTCTGACGGAGATGCTGAATGTGGTGCGACCGTCTGGCCTCGTGAGCCCCGACGACCTGCTGGACGCTATAAAGACCCGCTCAGAAAGTCGCAACATGGACCTGAACTACCGTGGAATGCTCAGTTAGTCTTTTCTTTTTCTTATTAATTACATGGAATATGAATCTTATAATAAGTATTTGTATTATAGTGTGTGCATTTTGTACATTACATTTTGTTTAACATATTTCTTTGAGCATTAAACTTCTTTTTGTTGCATTTCAGTTCCGGAGGAGAACATCGCCACCATGAAATACGGAGCTCAGGTGGTTAAAGGTGAGCTGAAGTCGGCGCTGCTGGACGGAGACACCCAGAACTACGACCTGGATCACGGATTCTCCAGACATCCCATCGAGGAGGACGGTCGTGCTGGAATCCAGGTCAAACTGGGCCAGCCGTCAATCATCAACCACGTCCGCCTGCTGCTGTGGGACCGAGACAGTCGGTGAGTTCAGCTCATCCTGCTGTTTTTAGAAAAATGTCTGTAGTTGTTTAATTTATTAAAGCTTGTTGTACTTTGTAGTTTATATGTTACGTCTAAAAGTATATTTTTGACTATTTAAGGTCTTACTCGTACTACATCGAAGTATCGATGGATGAGCTGGACTGGGTCCGAGTCGTCGATCACTCCAAGTTTCTCTGTCGCTCGTGGCAGAACCTTTACTTCACACCACGAGTTTGCAGGTAAATAAAACCAACATTTTTCAGTGTTTTTCCACCCCTGTATTTATTCTTCACATTAAACTCTGGTGGAAAAGTTAACTCTAGTTTCGTTGTTAGAAGAATTAGTTAAATCAAATCCTGTTATATTTTCACTAATCACAAAGGATTTGTTTCAACTTTTTACAACTTTTTATTAGTATTATGAAGTTTTTTTATGTTCCTTGTTTACATGTATTTACTTTTCCTTCTTTATTTTAAATATGAACCAGGGTTCTGTGTCTTTAATAAAGCCGGAATTGAATAATTTTCTTTTTCAAATGAAAACATTTGTGTTTGAGGTTGCTGCATGTTATTTGCAGTGTTTAAAGCTTCACTGATGTTTATCAGGTTTTTACCTGCAGTTTGTCTCGTTTTCATCTTTTCATACTAACATCATTTTGGACTCTTTACAACTAAACTGATGTGTTTTGGGAAGGTTTTCAGAGTTAATTAAGTGTTTTAATCTATTTTAATGTCAGAATATATGATGCTAATTAGCAAAAAGATGTAATAACCTTTAATTATTACCAACTAAAAACGGGATAATAAATTGACGTTTCTACAAATTACATTAAAAAACAGAACACGGTTGTATAAACAGCTGATTTTCACAGATGACATCATCACATGCTGGATTTTTAAGTGCGAACCTCGTCAGTAACTTGAGAAAATAAAAACTTTAAAGCCTTGTTTTAAGTTGTACCAAAAAAACTTTTTATTTTAGTTTTTAATTTTCTTCTGTTTTTCTCTGATGTGTTTTCTTTGTGTGTCAGGTACGTTCGTATTGTTGGGACACACAACACGGTAAACAAAGTGTTTCACCTCGTGGCTTTTGAATGCATGTTCACCAGCCGCTCCTTCACCCTGGAGAACGGCCTTGTGGGTAAGTTTTTAAAACACAAAGCTTGTATGTAGCTCGTGTGTCTGAACAAATGATGCTTTTAAAAATACATCACTAGAAGTGTTCTTCTCTGACTTTTATATTTTTTGTTAGTGTGGTTTAGCTAAAATAAAAGCATTTAACCATCAAACGCAGCTTCATCCTGTCCTTCCCCTCCACAGTACCCTGTGAGAACATGGCAACCATTGCAGCCTGCGCCAGCGTCGTCGAGGGCGTGAGTCGGAGCAGGAACGCTCTGCTCAACGGCGACACGCGGAACTACGACTGGGACTCTGGGTACACGTGTCACCAGCTGGGCTCCGGGGCCATCGTCATCCAGCTGGCTCAGCCCTACTCCATCGGGTCTTTAAGGTCAGTTCTGCAACGTGTTCAGCGCCGACTCAGCAAGACAGTTTGTTGGTTGTTCTTGTGGTGCATTTTACCCACGTGGCTCATTTAGGACAAACAGAATATGAAAAATTGCAGGATTCAAACTGAAGGTGTATTAAAGTTAAGTTCTGAAGGAATAAAATACATAAAATATTACTGTTTTGTGTACACAGTTGAAATTTACTGTATATTTCTGGTATAAACATTGTTTTGCATTAGGCTATTGGGGAAGAGAAAAAAAGCTTAAATATGTCATCAAACAGAGGATTAAGATAAATTTGGTCAAAATTATCTCAATACATTTTCAAATGTTTGGCTTTAAAAGCTTCATTTTCATTCTGATATCAGGAGCGACTGGTTCCAGAGATATGACTTAATTTGTCTTGTTAATTACAATAATATGATAATATTTGGTCTAAATTCTATTTTTATGTAATTATATTGAGGAATTTTTTATGTCATTATAAAGAGGAAACTTAAAGTATTTGAATATTGAGATTTCCCAGCTGGAAAGAAACAAAAGCTTCACAAGTTCACGTGGAAATTATCTAGATTTAAGGCGTTTTTTGCTCAAAATAACCTTTTTTTTTGTTTCTAATGCTTAAAGTGCTTTAAAACTTCTTTTATTCAGGATCATATTTCTGACCGTTCATTCAAATCATACATGGATAAAGCATGTATTTGGTATATATTGAAAAAAATGCAACTATTGCAAAGGTTTTAATCAAACCCCGATATCTGCCTATTTCTCCACAGACCACTTTTTAAAAAATATGTATGAAACTTATTCATTTCTTTAAAAAAAAAAAACAAATTTTATATACAATAAGAAATGCAATCACAAATAAAATGCCCCTTTTTTCCAAAAAAATTAGTGCAAACAACAATAATCTTTAAAAATAATCTTCAGACTGATGTGACATGTTTTAATTTGAAAATGTTTTTCTACTATAAATTTGGCAGATCTGTAATTGTTTAAGCTCATTTGTAAAAAGTCAATTTATACTTTAAACTACAGTGTTTTTAAGAGATGACAATAAAAACTATTGCCTCCTCCTCTTCAGGCTGCTTCTGTGGGACTGTGACGAGCGCTCCTACAGTTATTACATCGAAGTTTCCACCAACCAGCAGCTGTGGACCAAGGTGGTCGATCGCACCAGGGTGTCATGTCGGTGAGACGTAGCTTTAATAGTTTTCCACTGTTACATTTGCTACATCTTTGAAATGAATGCAGGATTTTCATTCATAAATTAGTACGTAGTGTGTATTAAACAGTTTCATACAGATACATGTTCTGTTGCACCTCTAGTCGGAACATAATAAACCATAAATAATTATTTTTATTGGGGACATATGTGCAGTTAGAACAGTGTTCGTTATTATGGTTCAGGTTTCATGTAGTAATTTTTTGTTTGAAGTTTACTCTGTAGGTCAGTCTGGTCAGAAAAGCAAGTAGGTTTTGATTGACAGAAATTGGAGCTCCGCCCACAATGCACATCACCTCTATAGCCCCTCCCATACATTGTTTCCTCCGGATTTTGGTCACTCAGACTAAACGTTGCATCATTAAAATAAAAATATTAGTGATCTGTGGTTCAGACTGACCCGGATCATTCAGGACCGGTTGTTATCTGTTTAAATAAACTGTGTATTTGTTACAGATCATGGCAGACGCTGACGTTTGAGAATCAGCCAGCTTCCTTCATCCGTATCGTCGGGACTCACAACACAGCTAACGAGGTAAAACCTGGTTTGTTTTTCTTTTTTATAGACATATAGAAACAAGCAGCAGGAGTAAAGATCTGTGTGGTGTTGAATGAAATCTGCAGGTGTTCCACTGCGTTCACTTTGAATGTCCGGCCCAGTTGGACACGGAGGTCACCGAGGGCAGCCCGGGTTTGGATCCGTCTGATCCGGGGGGGCCCAGCCCGCAGCAGAGACCCCAGCGGCCCTCGCGCTCCCACAGCCTGCAGCCCAACCAGCAGCCCTCCTCATCCTCACCGTCGTTCTCACATCCTCACGACTAGGAGCTCTCTGAGACGTCAGAATGTCATTTTTGCACAGCTTTCATCGTCCCGACTGCGCTGCTGCTGAGGCCATCGTCTCGTCTGTCCTCCGTTTCTGTAGCAGCAGAACGTAGAGCTCCTGTCTTCCCTTTTTCTGACTGAAATTAGGTATTACATGTACTAGTTTGTACATTTTATGAAGGTACTTTTTAGATACTAAGATTTCAAATTCCTGAAGATTGAATTTTTTTGTGGACGAGGCGCAGGCTGACACGGTTATACTGTTTCACTAAACGTCAGAGAGGATATGAGCTATTTAAATTTGATAAATTCACAGTGATAATTTAAAACAGAGAGAACTATATCCTTATTAAGCTATTTTTTAAGAAATTATCTTAAAAACAAAGAGTCAACACACTTTTCATAGCGTCAGGCTAACAGGGTAGCACTCAGATATTTTTCCAAATTTGAAAATTCACTTTTTATTACAAGTTCGCCAAACCTGAAACGTTGATGCATCCTGTTGCTTTTTTAAATTACAAATAATAATAATTTATTAAATCACGGAGGAGGATTTTAAACATTGAGCTCACACCCAAAAACAAACCATATCATAGTGTCTGGTGTGACTTTTTAATACTTTTAGTACCTCAAGGGAAAAAAACTTATACAACTGCAGACACAGATACAGGTTTATTCTTTCATAAAACAGCAAACATTGAAATAACTTGACAAAAATATGAAAAAAAAGAAAATCTGACACAGCTTCTGAATTTTGGTTTAACAGAATTATTAAAATATAATAATTAGGCTTTGACAACAAAGCTCGTCTCCCAGCAGCTTGATGTTCCTGTGATCACTGCTGCACACTTTATGTAGAAGTTTAATGTCCACAGGACTGGAGACGACCTCCGTGGACGTGTCCACATGAGAAAAACTGATGACAAATTAAAGAGACGGAAAACATGAATGAAAACCAAAGACCCCAGAAGAGCTTCCAAAGAGATCAGAAGTGAACTCAAAGGGTCATCAGGTCAAAAAGTGGGACTGGAGTTTACCAAAATTTATATGGGAGAATGTCCCTTTGGACAGATGAGACAAGTCCCATCAGGTGTCTAATCTGTGCAGGGTATGATAGAATCTCAAGACCATCAAGGCTTTCTGGGGTGATTTGTGCTGCTCGGTGTCAGAGTTTGGTTTCAGTTGCAGCTCTTCTGACTAAATAATGACCCAAAATGCAGCTAAAATCACCCAAGAAGGACTGAGAACATTTTTGTTGTCATGATCAGTTTCATTAGTTTGTTTTTTAAATAATTCTGTTGAACCAAAACTCAAAATGTCTAATTTTCTTATTTTTCAACAAAAGAGTACAAACAGATTGATCTGCATCTGTAAAGAAGTTCAGCTTTTGAGTTGAGTATAAAAAATTTGGAATGAGAGCGAGCTTGTAAAACAAAAGAAAACGGTCTTTAGTGGCTCGGACCAAACTAATGTATGCACTAAAGCTGCCCAAGCTGCTGTTTATATATTACAGGAAGAAGCTGCTGCCACTGGCACTTTATTTTGGTATAAAAACTAAAAGCGGTTGCAGCTTGGGGTTTTCTGACTGAAACTCAGTACCGAAGTGCTGGATTTGATTTGCTCCTGTTTCTGTTTAAATAATTTGGACTCTTCATGGATTCTAAGGTTACTTTAGTGTTGTTTTTTTTTAATATTATTTGAATATGAAGCTGTCTGTGCTGTGATTTTTGTTTTTGTGTTTGGATGTTGCACTTTTGAGTTTTAAAAATCTATATATTTTATTTGAAACTTTCTGTTGTATAACCTGAATATGCTGGTGTGACCCACAGTTGCTTCTTTAAGCTTCTGATCATCACGATTACAGATTAGCTGGATAACGTCTTCCGTAAAAGCTAAATTAAAATGGGGTTTTGTTCAGGTTACAGTGTAGAGATGATGCCCTATAACTGTATATCCATAGGTTTGTTTAATATATATAGTTTTGGATGTTTGATGTGTGATTGTGTTTTACAGCCTCCTGTCCGACACACTGCCTGTCTAAAATGTGATTTCTGAAAGCTGACATTGTTGGATTTTATTTTGTGAGGGGTCACAGTCATCTGCTAGGCTGCTCTTTTAAGGGGGGTGGGGGATCATTCATACAAGCAATACGTGACCTCAATGTTTTCATAACTTAAAGCTTCTGTTACGGAACAAACTGTCCTGATTGTTACTGTGTCTTCATCAATGGGCGACACTCATGCACTCACTGAGGGGTTATATGTCATTAAACTTTTAAATATTTTAATTTTGAAACCTGTGTGGTTATATTTAAAATATATTTTTAGTTGCCTCAGATAGAGGACTGGATGCTGTGGGGTTGGGGCAGAATTTGGCAGATTTTGAAAATATTTGTTTTTATTCTGAGCTTTATTTTGGTTTTGGTCAATAATTTGTAACAACTAGTAGATTCAGTGCAAATATTTAATATATTCATTGATAAAAGCCCATTTATTGGACAATTCTATTTTATTGAACAGAATAAAACAAATTAGCTTTATTTTGCAATTTTTTTTATTAGATTGACTCTCAGTTTTAAAAAGAAAATGCATTCAATTGTAAAAACCAGTACTTTTAAAGGCCTTATTCAGATAGAAACCTAATTTTAAAACAAACAATGAACAACTAGAATAACTCAAATCACTTTTTATATAAAATCATTGCTTAATTTGGCTGTCGTCAATTTATAACAACCAGATATAGTGTAAATATCTAATAAGGTGTCTATATTTATTAGTAAGTTCTTTTTTTTTTACTTAAAACAAATAAATTAAAGCTGTATTACTTTAACTAATTCAAAATCCTTTCTGAAAAATAATTACATGAAGTTTTCGTGAATTTCTTGATTAAAAGTTTTTCACTGTGTTGCGTTCATTGAACTCCTGTAAAACAGAGTACTTCCAAAACAGTGCTCACAGCTAGACTAACTTTTCCACATTTTTAGCT
>JARVJO010000039.1:19957315-19977489 GCA_031762555.1 Cynodonichthys magdalenae
GGGGTGGTCCCGAACAGGCTGAGAGGGGAAGGTCTTAATCTATTTTTTTTCCCTTTATCTCACCCTCACACGTCTTTAGCGTCGCCATAATTGTGTTTTATCTGTTTCATCGGACAGCTGGTCGTCATTTTTCTCATCTTTCAGGCCCGTTCAAAGCACCGGGACGCCCCTCCGCCTTCGTGTAGTTTTGTCGTTCGTAACGTCCAGCTGATTGAGAGGCGTTCAATTACTCCACTTCAGACTGAGCCGTTTTGTTCCACTTGAACGGAAGCTTTTTGGGGCCCGGACGGATCGGCTTTACCATCCTTCCTCACCGGCTTGTGGACTTTAAATTTCAGGATATTTGTTTATGTTTGTTTTTTTTTAGTCCAACTTGATAGTCGGACCGTGTTCCTGAGTGAAGGACCAGGCCTCAGACTCATCCTCGCGTTTCCATATCGGGTCTTTTTTTTCTTTTCTTTTTTTGGGAAGTCATGGGAGACACAAGTGAAAGAAGCAAAGCTTCGACCCTACCTCCCAGGTGTCCCTGTGGATTTTGGGGGTAAGTGTTTAACCCGATATAAACTAACTAAAACCCACTATGTTTAACCGAAAGGTAAATCCGGATGAAGCATACTCAACGGGTTCAAACCCATTGTTGTTGTTCCGTCGTGCAGGCCGAGGGTGGGGGGTTGGGAAGTTAGCTAATAAATAAACCAATCCTAGCTCGCAAAAACAAACTAAAATCCATCAAATGTACAACTTATGAACAGATAAAGGTCCTCTAAACGCGGCGTGTCGATCAAAACCAGGCTTCGTTGTGTTTTAAGGCAGTTTTTAAGCCCAGAAGATGACGTACCCGAAATAGAAAATGATTTATTGCCAGCAGGTTCCTTTTAAACGTGCCGCTGGGTTATTTTTTATGTAAAAAAACAAAAAATTAAACGATTAACACGTACTTTTATTCAACATATTCGCTCATAAAGTCCCGTTTTTACTTGTTTCACACCCTTCGTGTCTTGTCAAAAAGTAGTGGATGTGTGTTGCATACCGGATGTGATTCATTGGTGTGTTACCCCATAGGAAAAAGGACTAAATTCAGTTTTTAATCTATACAACAAAGAATCTCAGACATGATTTATCTTCTCCATCTCAACAAACCAGTCAATTAATCACATTTTTATAACTGAGCAGAGGAACACTTTGAGTCCTGTTAATACTTCATCTGGTAATGATTTCTGAGTGGCAAATTACAACCAGGAATATAATACACCCTCATGTTCTGCGGTATTATCAGTACACAACATTGTTATATGACTTGGCATTAGATAACTAGACACCCTCTGCCAGTTTTAGTCCCCCGTTTGCCCTCATTCTGTGGTGTCCAGTTTGTAAACCAGAAACCACTTGTCAATGTCAGGTGACCCTAGTGGCTAATTCCTGGAGCTGTTCTGTTCCACACAAACCTTAACAAAACATCACTAATTAAAGGCCTTTTGAAAAAAAATCTTGATATTTAATTCAGTACCAGACTAAACTATTAAAATACTATTAAAAAGTGATCCAGAACAATATGTAAATGAGGGTACGCACCAAATGTAAACAAAGTACTCAGCTGAATCCCCAGGAAAACCACATGGGATCTCGAGTCATGTGACTGACCGACATAATGCTGCGTTCCAGTTGTCCTCGGAGGTCGAATTTTCGAGCTTCCGAGTTCTTTTTTGCAACTGGAACGCCCCCTGAAGTCGTAGTTTCAAGTCGAGAGGTCGGAGCAACCAGACCATAACCCGAGCAGCCCGAGCTAGCGTTACGTCATCATTTCAACATGGCTGCTGCGCGCATGAAACTCTTTACTTTTTCGTTTTTTAGCAGTTCTGTGTTGTTCATTTTACATTAGGTCAGACGTACTTGTAGTGCTTTATAGTGATTATTAAAATATATGTTTTAACACTGTTTGTACACTCAAAATGCCTTGTAGATCGCTATTATTGTAAGTGTTATTGTTGCAGAGCAAAAAAAAATTGAAATGCTTTTTCCGACGTTTGAAACTGGAACGCTTTCAGCTCAGAACTGACGTCAATCCAGCTTCAGAACTTTGAGTTCCGATACAACTGGAAGGCAGCATTAGGCCCTGTTTACACGTGAATGGCCTCTGAAAACCAGCTCGTTGAATCTGCTGTAGTTTCCAAGTCACCGTCTGATGCTGTGGTTTTTGTTCAGTGTTGCGTGTATGCTCGCAGAATCTTCAGTCTCCAGCATCAGAACAGTTGCATACAAAATGGTGAATACATGAACGTTTGGACCGAGGATGAGGTTGAGCGCAACCAGCATTCTTCTATCCACCATTGTTACTGTTGTTCATCAACTCGTGCAGAAAAACTATTGCCTGCAGCCGTCTGTAGCGGGGCACACAGGGTTTCATGCTAGTTGAGGGTCAGCTCAAGCCTTGATCTTCTGCATTTTTTTTTTCCTTTCATGTAATCCATCTGTATCGTGGTTTAATTGTACTTAAGACTTAACTTGACACAGTTAGGGTCTGAATACTCTTATGCATGCCTGCTGGCAGTATCTAATACACCAATATGTTAACAAAGCATGTGTTTCCTTTGACAACTCTATTATCAACCTAATTTCAGTCATTTTGGTTGTTACCATAGATAAGAAATGCGCGCAGTAGATTGTAGGTGGTTACAAAGTTTTTAATGTAAGGACACATTAACCGTTAATATATGGAAAATCTGTAACAAATTTTTGTGCAGTCCTATTTTGATTTTGAGGATAAGTTTTATTTTAATTTCCTGTAATGTTTTAATGCTTTTTTTTTTTTTAAGTTGCACACTAGTTAAACAAATAACTTGATGAAATTTAGCTGATTCCTAATCTTTAGTATCAAAACATAATACAGACTGCTACTGAGTGTGGTTTAGGTATTTACCAGGCTGTACATGATTCTGTACTGGTTACTTGGTAAGTACCAGGCTGTCTTATGTACTGCTACATAATTATTTTATTTTAATTTTTGCTTCTCTGCTGTGGTTCTAGTTTTTAAAGAAACCGGTTGCATTTCAAACAGAGCAGTTAGAAACTCCTACATTGGATCATTTCTGTGACTATTAATCAAAATCATGATTAGCTTCATAAAACTAATTACATAAAGGCTCCACTGTTTCTTCTAGAGATTAAAAATATGGTCATAAATTGCTCAAATAAAAAAATGCAGAAACATAAATATTTCTGAAAGGTGAAAGTGGACTTAAAATAAAGAAGTAGACCAGGCCATAAAACATTTTGGTGGTGTTGGATTTAAAGTATTTGTTTAAATTAATTAAAATCTTGGTGATTGTATAAATATGGCTACACAAACGGGTAAACAATCATCCTCTTGGTGAACGTTAAAAGCAGCAGAAATGGTCTGTCAGGTTTGTTCTGCTGCTTTAGTTACATGTTAGAACAATGATCAGAACACCCTGTGAAGTTCCAGCTTATGGACTATTGAGGACTGAAAAGTGATGGAAATGGTTCAGTGTGGAGTACTGTGGTGATGTGACCAGAAGTGAGGGACAGACGAGCCTGAAGCTAAAGTTCAACCAGTCATTTAGAATACGAGACAAAGACACATTCATCTCTACAGGATAAACGGCCAATCATTGATAAGTTTATTGATGACATCACAGTACATTCATTTTTGTTAAAAAAAACACATTTCCATATAAAAACGATGAGCTGGGAATCTTTAGGCCCCTCACTTTGATTAGATTATAATTCTGAGGCTGTGATGGGATTAGAAAACAATTTTTGATACAGCTTGATTGTCAAGTTTGTGAAAATCACAGTAAACCTAAAAACAAACTGAAATGAGTGGTTTATTTTACATAAACACTGATTAAAATATTTACATTTTTAATAGTGTTCCAAACAAACCTTCTAGTTAAAGGCTGCTGACAACAATGGGCTTCTTCAGTTTTTAACATTGGTGAAGCTATAGAAAATTTAACTTTAACTTACTGGAAATAAAACTTTTATAAGGTATTACTAAAGACAGTAATGCATCAACTATTAGAGTTCAGGTACAGTAAAGATAAAAAAAGATGTGAAAACAGTTTAACATCTACATGTTTCTATAACAGGAAGTAATAAAATCTAACCTCCACTTCTATTAAAATGTTTTATTAAAATCTGCATTGATACATAAGAGTTGCTGTTTGTGTTTTAAAGCATTTTATCATTGAACTGAAATGAATCAACAATAATAAAAGTGATATGATTAATTAAAACGTGTAAAAGAACAGATTGTGTTTATAGTTTTTTAGTTTCTGGTGACATAAAAACCCAGATTCCATAATAATGAATAAAACAATTCCTGGGTGTAGATGAGTTTATATAAAGTGTTACGTTTGACTCAGAACTGCTATCTGAGATGTTCAAATAGGAAAAAGATCTTACTGGTTTATAGTTTCATCACATTTTATAACTCTTTGTCTTCTAAGATATTTTTATCTAAGCTGCATTAAAGTGACACAGTTATTGGATAATAGGGTTGTTGTGTAAAATGACAGCGATGCTGTTTTTAAGCAATTTTTTTTGCCTTCAAATGTAAAATCTAAGTTTGTTTTTTTCATCAGACATTAATATGTAAAGTTAAAGCCATTTATTACCCAATAAATGTTTGAGACACTTATTAACATGAAGAATCTCTCCTGTTTTTCTCAGGTCAAGTAAAACTATGAACCTTTGCTCCAAATGTTTTGCTGGTGAGTCTCAACGTTTTATTTTATCAAATGACCTATTTTATTCCAGGTTAAGACGTGATTCAAAGAAGTGTTTACAGAAATGATGATAGAAATTAAACTAAGATGTAAAAATAAGGAGGAGGGCTGTAAAAGTCAGGCTCAGACGTCTCAGAAACTGTTTGATTTGTTTCGTTTTGATGATCTCAAAGCCTTTACACTGTAATACGTGTTAAAAATAACTGTAACCTACTTTATTCTGCATTCAAGCTTTTCTTTTGGCACAAAATCCAAAGAAGTTTTCATCAAACACAGACATGAAGGTTTAGAATATTTTACCTTTTTGACTACATTTTAATTCTAACTTATCCCGTTATTCTGCCTTAATGACATGTATTTAATGCAGATTGATCAGAAAGTTGCTGTTTTTGTTTTGAATAAGTGTCACTTGGTTTCTTGAGTGCTTGGGAAGAAAACCAGGAAGTAAATGACAAGTTTCAGGTGATTTGTTGTTTTCATTCATGTTTGTTTCTGTTTTGACAAGTCGCTGAACAGTTTCTCTGCAGGGACTCCATCTGCACAGTTGTTGCTCAACTACAGAGGTGTCAGATTTTACTACAAAGATTCAAATTCCCTCATGCAGCGATGCATTTCAGGCTGTGTGTGTGTGTGTGTGTGTGTGTGTGTGTGTGCGCGCACTTGTTTTTGTCACATATCGGGACATTTTTATGATAACACACCCACAATATCAGGACACTTGGAAAAATGAGGACAGGTTATCGTCCTCATAAGTCACATAAACCAGACAATGTCCCCATTTGTCCCATAAATATCAGATTTCACCAAAATATAGCTGTAGCTAAAATCTGAATAAATGAATGTTTTCTTGGAAGCGTGGGTAGAAAACCATTTCATTCTCTGGCTTTTAGAACTTTTGGAAAGGCAAGTACCCATTTGTCCTGTTTTTGTCATACGTCCTTATATTTCATGAAAACACGTAGGTGTGTGTGTGTCGACTGCAGCTTGTGTGATGTCATAATAACAGAGTAAACAGTTCCACATTTTATTTAAAGTTGCCTTTTGTCAGATTATCACACTTCCACATGCACAAGCTGATTTCCTAAGTTATATAAAAAATGAAAATAATATTGCCACAGTTTGAAGGAAGGTCACGTAAAAATCCTGACTTGCTTACAGAACAATAAGTTTCCAGTATTTTACTCAAAAAGTTCAAATTCTTTGTCTTTCACATCCGTGCTACATTTGCTAAAAAAATACCAAATGAAAGTTTAAACTTGTCTCTAAATGCATGAAGTTTTGGAATTCTCCTGTCCGGTCAATGATGCACTGCAGCTCTGTCTGTGGCCATGGCAACCACAGAGCACTGCAGACAGAAAGAGGACCTCAGGGCCCGGTTCTGAGTCTATCATCAGAGGAAACCGTGATGCTTAGAATAGACCCAATACACAGGAGCATGGAGTCTGAGCAGAAGTAGGTTATTGCAGACCAAAAAACCTGTTCTGACGTCGCTCAGCTTCTCTGAAGGAGAACGCGTAAATAAGACGACATCTGTACGTTAGATCGGATCTAAGACAAAGCTGAAGAGCAACGCCGTCCTTTCAGCAGATCTAGGATTTCTCCTTTTATTTGTCACGCAGTTTGAAACATAAAAACGACTGAGCTTTTAAAAGTCTAAAGTCAACAGTGGTTTGGAGTTAAAGCAGACTGCAGCAGTCACTGAGCTCTCAGTAAATACAGACATGATAGTGCTGCCAGATGTTGTTGCTGAAGAGGCCGAGGGATCATGTTTTGTCCAAGTCTGTTTGCGTAATGTGCATAATGTGCATAACGTTAGCTTAAAGGTTTCACCAAAATGACAATAACTGGCATAAATAATGGTGGTTGATATACATACCTTCAAGAAATTTTAGGCTTTTAATTTAAATTATAGTTTCAGAGTTTGACATGTTTGAATTAATAATGCTGAAATCTGCAGATTGTAAAGTTTAATTCAAGCTGAAACAAAAGTCAAAAAGTTAATTATCTACAGAATCTGTTTACTTTTTAATTCTTGTGTAATTTATGCATCAGTATTTGATTTAGCTGTTTGCTTTAACACCTACATGTTAAAGTGAAGTTTTTCCTTTGTTAAAGGAGCTAATCGCTCAGTACTTACTGATTAACTGCAAGTCAAATCTGTAAGAAGAGACGACAATAAGAGGAGGAGATGTTAAGGAATCCTGGTGGTTTTGACACTTTTCTTGTCTTCCTTCCTGTATTTTGTCTCCTCGTCCTGATGTCGCTGTCCTTTGTTCTTCGCCTCAGACGTCCAGAAGAAGGAGCCCGATGAGGACTGTCCCTCCAAGCCAATCCAAAGCACTGGGAGTAGCCAATCACCCGTCTTCAGCAGCGAGACGAGCAGTAGCAGTAGTCAGTCACTATCGTTGTCGCTGCCCTCCAGCTCGGAGCAGCCGTCGGCCAAAGAGCCCTCGCCCATGTTCTCCAGCAGGACGGAAGGTAAAACTGCTTTTAGAAACTGAGACCAACGAGAACACAGATTGAAGCGTTACTTCTTAAATACGTTTTGATATAAATCCTAGACTGGACTTTGAAACCCTCAAACCAAATCAGCTCAGTTTAATTGTAAAGAATTCTGCAGAAAGTGTTTTATTCTCACAGATCTTCACCAACTGTTGGATCAGCAGCACTTCCTCCTACATGACAGCTTTACAGTGTGAACAGTTTGAGCAGCTCAGCCTTTGTCTTTACATTTCTCTGAATTACAATAAAGATCCAGGATCTGATAAAGTTTTTTGTTAAATGAGAACAACAGTAAGTCAGGTCCATCACACCGTATGTTGTCTGCATTTTTCTTTTTTTTTTTTTTCTTCAATTTAAAGCTTATAAAGCTAAAAATCTCTTGCATCTATTTTCTGCTGACATGTTTTTATGTAAACAAGTTTGTTGAAGTGATAAACTGTCTCTGTTTTATCATCACTCGTTACATCATCTCTGCTCCTCTCCTCACTGAAACAGGAAGCAGCAGTGGTCAAAATACTCAGTTGTTGTGGATTTTTATTGTAAAGTGGGAAAAATATTTAGAATAATAAAAAAAACTGACTTTATTACACATGTTCAATGTTTTGCAGTAAATTTAATGTTGAGTTTTGTGATTCCATCCTTGTTTCCATGTTGCAGAAACCACTCAGCTGCTGAAGTCCACAAAAAAAATCTCTCCAGAAGTCTCTGAAATTTAAAGTTATCATTCTAGAGTAAACTGAAAAATATATTTCCTGCTTCGCTCTGTAGTTGATGCTGAATGACCCTGTTCAGTAACACACAGCCACTGTTTGTGGTTTTTATAATTGTTTCTGCAAGAACAAGAAGATTTAAGTGACAGAAGGTGACCTGACTTCATGTGTCTCCTCCTGCAGGCGTGACGTCCACAGAAACAGCCCAGGGCACACTCTGCACACCCACAAAACGTCCACGTGAGTCAGGTACCTCTCAGGCCTCTCTTCTCCCCCCGCCCACCTGCTCTGTGTGGTCTGCAGACCCCCCTAACCCCTGCCGTTTGTTTCCAGCCTCGGGCTCCGACAGCGAGGCCACGCCAGAGAAGCGACCACGGACGGAAGAGAAGGAGGGGAGCGGCGAAGAGGCCCGCGGGACGCCCAAACAGAAGAACCGCCGGCGCTGCTATCGCTGCCAAACCAAACTAGAGCTGGTGCAGCAGGAACTGGGCTCCTGTCGCTGTGGTGAGCATCGCGGCGTCGCCGTGGCGTTGAAACGCCGTCCCGCTGTTTTTGGTTAATGTGTTGAAACTTATGACTGAGGGCTGCTTCCTGTTTCCCTTCCAGGCTACGTTTTCTGCATGCTTCATCGTCTACCTGAGCAGCACGACTGCGAGTTCGACCACCTGGGCCGCGGGCGCGAGGAGGCCGTCCTCAAGATGGTGAAGCTGGACCGCAAGGTGGGCCGCTCGTGCCAACGCATCGGAGAGGAGTGCTCCTGATTGGCCGACCGGCTGACCCGTAAGAGATGAGGCACTTACAAAGAGAGGGGAGGAAGGAGAAAGATGAGGTGGGGAGGGATGGGTGGGGAGGGGGTACACAATAAGGTGGAGGGGAGGGGTTCTGGTTGTAACATCCTGCATCTGACCCGATGATTCTGGATCTGATGCCGACCCTGTTCAAGTCCTGGTTCCTGGCCTGGAGCATCTTGGGACTGTGCTCTGGTCCAGGACCCGCGGGGGGGTGGGAGGGAACAGTGGCTGTTCAGCAGAGCCACGTTTAACGCATGTTCACAGTCACAGCCTTAACCCCGCCCCCCACCTCCAGAGGAAGGACGCAGAGACGGATCCAGTCAGACACACATCACGCACAGCTCTGCTGCATCTCGCCACGGTTTCCTCCTCTTCAACGCCGTTTTCTTCGCTCGACGCAGGAAGTTTTACAGAACTGTCGTGGCATTCCGCTCGCTTGATCCGTTCGGATCCTCGGTTTCCTAATTTGGTGGCGTGTGAGGCGTCCAGCTCTGTCTCACGGCCACGCCTCAGGTCGTCATCCCGGGGGTTGGAGCATCGAACCCGTAGCCCCGCCTTCCTCTTCTTCTTTTCTCTTCCACTCGCGTTCGGCTCCACCCACAGCATCATAACCATGTTTTTTGTTTTGGTTTTGTGCATGGTTTCCAGCAGAACCGTTCTTCTGCAGGTTGTAGGCGTGTCATTTGGTGATGTGAGGCAGAACATCGATGGTTTATTCATGGTTTAATTCTTTATTTTTCCTCAGTGTGGCTGTGATGGTGATTCGCTGTTTTCCTTTTTTTCTGCTTAACCACAGTGTCACGGAGGACAATCCAGCCAATCCCTGCCTCTGCTCACACGGACTAAATGACAATTATAAAAAAAACACCAACACTAATGGACAAGAGTCACTCAGACAAATCCTCTGTAGCAGATCTTCTTCCACTTCCTCTTTTTTTTCACTTTTCTGAGTGGTACTGATGTTTTTAACATATAAAGGGGGACACGTCTTAATTTTTGTATTCACTGGAACTTCTTCACTAAAACACCACAAATTATTGTAGAAAAATGTGAGTTTGTGTGGCTCTTTGGTTCCTCTGTGTCTTCAACCCAAAATAACCTGAAAAATTAATATTTATATAAAGAACCACAAAAGGAAACTAACTGTAGCAACTCTTACCCAGTTCTCTACAATAAGTGAATATTTAAGATAAGAAACAAACACATTAATAGTTTTATTTTTAGCCATTTTCCAACTCATTAACTTTAAGTCAAACAGTGGCTCTTATTTTGAAATTCACTAGAAAATCCAACATTTTAACATGTTGTTCTCAGGCTGCTGAGGGAAACAAAGTCATGTTTTACAGAACATATTGCTCTGTTAGAAGTATTGGTATCAGGTGTTCTGCTAAAATATACTGGATGAGACACGTAAGTTCAGAATTATTTAACAAAATACAAATATTTATTATTTCAAAAGATATTTGATCAAAAAGATTTGACTAAACCAAGTCAGTTCATATCTGTGATAAAAAAACATTAGTTTAAAGGTACACAGATACTTTATTTCAGAGTATAAGTACTTAAATTTCAGTACTTGCTGGTACAGATGCATAATAAATCATATTGAAGTTCTTTGAAAATGGGTTTGAAAAATCCAAGGAGCTTAAAACTTCTCGAAGCTCGAGCTCAGATCCGTATTTTCCCAGGATCCCTTTCTGCTCAGTGAGACTTCAGCTGTTTCCTGCTGGAGTTTTTAGCTGTTAAATCGAATTGTTTAAATTTTAAATGGTGCTGCTCCTCCATCAGCTGAGAGGTGAACGTCACGCTGCTAGCTAACCGTAAAGTAGCATCAGTACTGTAGTACTCTGAGGGTGAGTACACAGTATCATAGAGGTAGTATCTGTGCATCTCTGAGCTAAATGAACTGAAAATTGAGTAATTAAATGAAAAATAAAAGTTTGGATGTTTCTGGGTGTGATTGTTGACGATGACATCACAGGTTCTGTCTGCAGAAAACAAAGTGAATACTTAAATTCAGTGGTTTCCCCTTTTCATTAAGTTTTATTTAGTCACTGTGGTGCTCTGAATCCACCAACCCAACTTTGTGCTGTGCAGGTTGTTCAGAATCTCTTGTTTTTGGTTGCTACATAAAACTTTATTTAAAAAAGTTCATTTAGTTTTTTTTGATTTGGGCATTTAGCACCTGTACATTAAATAAGGTGATCTGTTAAAAACAGGTTCAGAGTCTGCAGTGTTCTCTAAAGTGATGTTTAAAAATCTACAGGAAGCCGTAGATTTTTCTCGCCTGGACGGAGACTCAAATGTTGTCTTTTGTTTTATTTTATTTGATCTTTTTTTTTTTTTAATTGAACTGTGTAAAACTTGATTTGGGTTGAAAGCCCCTGAAACACCACTTTACTATGCTAATCCTCATGCACAACTTCTTGTTTCTTCTCTCCCGTCTCCGGTGAAAACTAAACGGCGAGGATTATCGGCTGTTTCTCTCTCCTCTGTTTCTTCTGTTTTTGAGTGCTAACGAGAAACAGAAAAATAATTCTGTACCTTCTTAAAGAAAAGTTTATTTAACCTTTATATCAGTTTGAGTTACTCACACCCTAGCATAGAGTGGCATATTTAGTTAATGTATAAAGCGAAAACATAATTCTGTCCTTCGTTTTGTTTTTTCCTTTATAATTTGATGGTGTTCCATTTTTCTGCTGAGGACATTAAACTGGATTAGAGGATGTTGAATCTGTGTTTGTGTGCTTTTCTTTTTAGAACAAACCGGTTCAGTTTCACCTTTTAAATTTGTTTTAATTGTAACACTTAAAACATTAAATTTATGGATTTAAAGCTAATGAGTGATCTGTCACATCAAACTGAGGATTAAATCAAATTAGTCAAAATAATCTCGGCACAGTTTAGATTCCTGCTTCATCCTGACATGAGAGGTTTGGTTTTATTTGTCTTTCTAATCAGGATAACTCGATATTTGGTCTGAATCCTGTTTTTAGGTTTTTCTAATGAAGATTTTTTTTATTTGTGGGTACTTCACACATTTATCTCACTCAGACAGGAAGTGCTTTCCTCTATTAAATACATCAGCAGGGTTTGTGCAGGGTCTAAAGAAGTCTAAAATTTGAAAATCAAAGTTTTAGGCCTAAAAAATGTCTTTAAAAAATAAAACAAATCTGTAAAAAAAAAAAAAAGTACAACATAATGAAAAAAAAAAGATGTGCTGTGTCAATGAATCATAAAACGCCTGATTTCCCAGCAAACATTAAAAAACCAGAGAGGTCAAAGGTCAACACATACTGCTGATCACAAAACTGAAACCTAGATTTTATTTATTTTTTATTTAAAAATACATAAATAAATAAAACACAGGAGTTGGTATCAATGGTAAATTTATTTTTCAAAGAGTCATTACAAGAGCAAACTTCCAGTTCAAAAGATTTCTTCTATTGTTATGGGAGTGCAAAATAAAGATATTTGGTTCTTTTTAAAAATATAAATATATATAATAAAATTTTCACATGGTTGACAAAAAGAAAATTGAACTAAAAGTATTTCTTATGATTTTATTATTACATCTGTTTATGAAGTCAGAGTAATTAATAATTGAAGCTGGTTGTTTGGAGTTACTGCTGAATATGATAAACCTTTAATTTGTAGAATCATAGTTAGAGGAATTGTTTTTAGCACTTTGTTAAATTGAGTTTTAGTACATGTTAATGTGTATTTTTCAATAAAAGCTTCATATGATAAAAGGGGACCAATTTTTCCAAAAGGTGGACTGAACTCCATCCTGTATCCTGAGCTGTGTCCAAAACGAGAGACCAGGTCCTCCAAAGGCCGAATTCGTCGGCCGCTTACGTCACAGCGCCACGACGGAGGCTGTCCAAAACCGAAGACTCCTCCGATGTGGCCGACAAACATGTTCTTCCTTTGCCTTGAATTGAAGGACTGGTCCGATGGATCCTTCATGGCCCACTATATCCCATAATGCATTGCGGGCCGACCGGAGATTTTTTTTTATGCTAGTAATGGCGGCTGAAGCGAGAGAAAGGAATACATTTTTAAAAAAATCTGGCGGTATAAAAATTAACATTTTCAGGTGGTTGTGTTGTTGATACTTTTATAATTTGTAAAAACATGTTTTTAAATATTGTTTTGTCAAAAAAAAAAAAGATCCAGTATAGCGAAATAAACATGACCTATGGCGGGTCCATTAGTTCTTCAAATATTTCTTTAAGTTAATTTTATTGTTTTGTGACTTTAATAAAGCTAATACATTGATATTTTTCTCATTTGATCTAATTTAGCTTCTGTTTAGCGTCGTCACGGTTGCTAGGCGACCAGACATACGCCGGGTAAGGGCGGGAATAAAGCTGAAGGCTAGATCGTCCAAATTTACAGCAACTTTCTTCCAGTCTTTGCGGTCTACCAAGGCCCCAACCCACCTCGACCGGGTAGACCGGGTCCTTTGGGGGACCCGGCCTCCTGTTTTGAACATAGCCCTGGTCTGCAGTCTAAAGGTTCTTTTTCTTGTGGTATTTATAGGCAGTTTGCAAACAACTTCATGAAGCATTACTGTCACCAACTGGTAAGGAGTGTCTGCTGCAGTCAGAAGCTTGAACAAAGTGACTGACAGCTCTTGTGGGGGTGGCCAATCAAAATCCAAGGGGGGGCGGGGGGCAGTGCCACCCCTGGCCACCCCTGTGGCCACGCCCCTGCTGCAGACCTAAGGGGGCTGCAGAAACATTTCTGCAGTGAAGCTTCCAGTGAGCACAGCTGTAGTGCTC
The DNA here is from genome assembly GCA_031762555.1 of Cynodonichthys magdalenae. Classification (NCBI taxonomy): domain Eukaryota; kingdom Metazoa; phylum Chordata; class Actinopteri; order Cyprinodontiformes; family Rivulidae; genus Cynodonichthys; species Cynodonichthys magdalenae. The sequence goes on from JARVJO010000039.1 coordinate 19,970,854, forward strand.
AGTCTGAGCAACCAGAGGGGTTTTAGGAAGGTGATCAAGAACCAGAGTTGGGTAATAAATTACATTTACTTGAGTAAATTTTGTGTTTAAGGTCTTACAAATTCACACCCTCTCCTGAATTTAAATGGTCTAACAACACTGGAACATTATTTCAAATTTATTGCATTAAACATTTGGTTTAATGTCATGTTTTATAATAGTAGCTAAACAACTTTAAATGCAGAAATATTAAAAGATGTTTACATGTTCAACTATTTAGAGCTAATGATTTAGGGTTTTATTCAATAATAGTGGGATTTTTAACCTCAGTACTGGGGGCAGAATTTAACTTTTTTTCTACTTTTTTACAATTGGGTTTATGGTTTCCACTAGATGTTTTCTTCCCTTATTCATGATATTTTTCAAATGTTTATATACTGTATAATTCATTATATTTGTTTTATTTCAAGCAAAAACTTCAAGAAAACCTTTGAGGATTAAGAGTTTAAAGAGCACTAAAAACTGAAAAGGTTCTGATTCTGTAGTTCCTCTTTACAAACACTAGATGTCGCACTAACAGTAAAAATGGTCTCCCAGTCTGATGCAAGTGAAATTTTTTTTTTTTTGCTCCACATGTTTTATTCATGAGCTCTAAGACAGTTATGTCCTCAGTGGGATGTCTGATCATTTATTGAAATAATAAAAAGAAGCAGTGATTTTTTTTGTCAACCCCTCTGTTAATGTAGCTGCTGGAAAACTAAAATCTGTCTCCTCCTTGTCTCTTCCTTTAATCTCACTACTTCTTCATGTCTTTTCTTTTATCATTTTCTTGATTCTTTTTCTTTTTCGGTTCTTTTTGTTCGACTCAAACTGGAAACACAATATCTGATAATTCAGATTAGATTAACTCATGATTTGTGAGTTGAGTTTGAGTTTAATGATCTGCTGTGGCACCAAATATTTACATTATTTATTATTTAATCTTTGTTATCAGGGGAAGTGTTGTTGAACAGATTTAAAAACATGACCTGCAGTAGAAACAAAACAGAGCTGATGAAATGTTGATGCTGAGGTCTTGCTGAGTTTTTGCTTTCATATTATTTGACTCCCACCTGGTTTCATTCATGTATTTATTTCTCCGAAGTAAAACTGAAGGTTTTAATTAAATTGAATATTTTCTATTTTAACCTTTGTTGTTCATTTTGTTAGTCTGACCCGGGATCTGAACCCTGGTTCAGTTTTTGTCTGACCCAGCTGGACTCTATCAGCTGCTGGACTCTGCCGGATCCTCCTGGTTCTGGGTGTCGGCAGGTGGAGCTCCACGATCCCGTTCAGACCTTCAGGACGGTCCGGGACTACCTCACCTCAGCGGAACACACCGAAACCTGCACCCCGCCTCAGACCTGCGCACAAACCTCGTCCCGCGCGTGCGCGGCCGCCAGGCGTGAGAAGCGCTCGAGCTCCGGGGAGAGTTGGTCAGAGCGCGCGCGCTCGGCGTGGAGCAGGCAGGCGTGCGGGCAGGCGGTTCGGCTCGGACTTGAACTGGGTTCTGCGGGTTCCGGAGCTTCTTTGAACTGTTCGGTCGCGCGCGGAAGATGCGGTTCTGACGGCAGCCGGGCTGCGGGCGCCGCCGGTTCCTCCTAAGCGGGAAATGAAGCGTCTCTGTCGGAGGCTGGCGGTGGCCGTGGCGGTGCTGGTGTGGCTCGGAGCCCTGGTTTACCTGCTGGTTCTGAGCCGGAGGAAGTTACCGGAGCTCGGGACCGGCGGCGGAGGAGCGGCGGCGGCGGGAGGCGGAGAGGCGGCGTCCAGCCAGGTGAAGTCAGAACACCTGAAACACTCATTAGTGTCATGTTGGAGCATTTCTACAGTTTGATGAAGTTCTGACAGAGCTGCATGTCTGAAGTCAGGAACTAAAGCTTCATTATTCAGAACAAGTTTTCACAAAAACCTGTTTAAAATGAAGAAAAATAAGTTTACGGATTTGTTTTGTGCAACTTTTAGAAACACAGGCAGCTGATTTCTTTTAATCACATCAACCAGAAAATTAACTTTTTACAGAGAATATCAAAACAAAGCAGTTTAATAAAATAGACAAAACAAAACATACAACTTATTCCTATTAATTTAAATAAATAAAAGCCTGGTAAAGGTGCTCATTCACTTCAGCAGGTTAAATAAAGATTGTTGTCTTTCATTTAAATCACAAACAAGTATATATTTATACATATAGGCCTACATAATGAAACTTTGGAGTTTTATCTGAACTTTAACGGTTAAGTAAATTTAATTGATATTTATATTTCAAAGACTGTTAAAATAACGCCTGCATGTTTTTTTATATACATTTTTATCATTTTCACCAGTTTATTCAGCTGTTCCTCCAAACTCTTTAGACAAAATTAGAAAAAGAAAAGAAGAAAGCAAATTTAAATGGACTAAAAGCAGAAATAATAAATGTCATTTATTTGAACAAACTTTTAAACTTATATGTTTAAGACTTTCACACTAATATGCTTACTTTGGTCCATTTTCAGAGTGTTTTAAAGGTAAATTATTTTCTCTGCAAACTTCTAAATAGCCCAAATGTGAGGTAATTAAAGTTATTATAAAGTTTTAAGTCTCAAGATTGAAAGATTAAATAAAATAATACCGACCTAAAAGTTTCTTTATGTTTGTTTAGTTTCAGATGATATTTTCTCCTGTTAAACACTAACTTGTCATTTTTAAACCTCGGTTACTAAAAGTCATTTTACACTTCAGTGTTCAGTTTAATTATCAGACTGTTGTTAATCTTTGATTGGATCCATTTTGGAGCTGACTAACTGAAACATCCACTCTGCAGAAACACGTTGATCTTTGATCTTTTTAACTTTTTACACAGAAAGACTGAGTCTGTTTTCACCACATATCAGAAAACAGATTAAACAGAAGGAAATTCTGTAAATAATGTGCAAGATTTTTACATTTAATTTAATAAATTTGATGTTTACTTTGCTCCAATGTGAAAACAATGAGATTTACAAATCATGACATTGTTTATTTACAAAGATGAGTTCTTAAATAAATGCTTTGAGTGGACAGAATGTTGGTGAAAATTAAATCAGTTCCAGTTTCGCTGAATGACGACGGCCCGCCTTCAGTCAGGACAGATGAAAGTTGTTTCTGGGTTCTGTCTCAAACAGGAAGTCAGTGAGTTCAGTAAAATGGAGCGTCTGTAGCACCAAGTGAAAAGTTTAGTAGCTTAGTAAGATTTTTGTTGATGGAAATCCTGTTTTATTAATGTGAGTTTTGCTGTTTGGCTCTTTTAGAAGCTGAGATTCAGCAGTCTGTGTTGCTGGAGAGACAGAAATGCATGAACGCTACAGAGAGTTGCATATGTGAGTTCTGTTTTTCACCTAAAGTCATGTAAAAAAAAAAATCTAGGTTTCAGGTTTGTGATCAGCAGTATGTGTTGACCTTTGACCTCTCTGGGTTTTACTTTGATGACTAAACATTAAAGGCGAAACACACCCTGAGTGGAAGGTTGTCTGTTAGCAAAATATTTCCTGAATCAGTTGTTGGATTGAAACTGCAGCCGGTCACCCCTAACAAACACAAAAGGGCTGCAGCTTTGTTTGTTTTTAGATGTTGAGCTAAAATTGGTAGCAGCTGAGAGTTATTCTGAAAACATTAGAACCAATCAGGAAAAATCTGCTGATAGGAAAATATGCAAAGCTACTTTTTAATTAAACTTATTTGGCGATATATCCCTGTAATGGATCTGTGTGAACAAAAACACCTCATTTGTCTTTGAGACTCGTTTTAAAATGATCAAAATTATCTGACGCTTTTTGGAAAAGAAGCTGCTTTTGAAATTGACAAGAGAAGACTCTAGAAGTAAAAACAAGGACCAGTCTGTCATTAAGCAAATAATGCATGAAACTTTTATAGAACCGAAGAAGCACGTTTGTCTGATTTAATGCTCGCACTAATTGTATTTATTCTTGTGTTTGTGAGTAGGAGGTGTTTTTGGATGCTTTATAATTTGAGCACTGAAGCTTAAGTTGACCTGGATACAATCCTCAGCTGAGCGCCTTCAAGCTTTAAATGTTGGAGAGAAACACAGTTAACCTCTTCATTTACAAAAATAAAAATAAAACCTAGACGTGTCCTCCAAGCTGTGAGCTGACGGGAGAATGTCTCTTCAGTCATCACTTGAAGTCACGACGCTTTAACTCAACGCTCGTCCCAGATTCAGACTTAATCCCAGACTTGTTCCCACTCGGTGTAAAGCTGTGGGATTTGTCAGCAGGTAAAGGTGGCGTCATGTGATCGTTCTGTTAGAGGAACACGCTGGGCTGTTTCCTGCTGTGGAGGCTGATTATTAAAATACAGGAGTTCAAGATAGTTTGGAATATGAAAGGTGTATTGTCTGGATTACATTTGATAAGAGTCTCACCTGATTTAAAAAAGCTGTTTGAAACATGAGTGTTTGATACTTTCTGCCAGATGTTCCATGAACACAGCAGAGAGGATTTGTCTTTTTACTCAGTTTCTCTGAGCAGTCCGACAGATTCCAGACACTTCTGATGAAGAAGAGTGAACTCGGTTAGATTTATCAGCTGTTTGTGGTTTTAACCCAACACAGCTGATAAATACTGTAAAAAAAAAAGATACATCTGTCTGTTTTCCTGCAGCTCTTCTGTTTTTCTCAGTCTGAAGTCTGACTCAGGTTCATTCTGGTCCCGTCTCACACCTGGGTTCAGATCTGGAAGGTTTAAATGAGTCGTATGAAAACACATTGTTTTCTTCATAATTACAGTCTTGTGTAACGACAGTAAAGGTAATAACAGGTCAGATGACATACTTGAATAATTGCTGCACACTTTTTGTCTGGACTTGTTGATATTTGAGACCTCAGCAGAACCTCAGAGTGTGACTTGTTGCTCAGTGAGCTCACACATCTACACGGCCAAAGTTCATTTAAGCTGCACTAAAATTAGCCTGGTTTAAATCTGAGTCACGCCTGGTGTTAAAAATAACCCCACAGCTAATTTACAAAGATGTTTATCAAACAGAAAGAAAAATAACTGATTCTGGGTCCGAATTCCAGAACTGTGTGGCACAAATCAGCTGGTAAAGGAAAACTTGGAGTCTTGAAAGTTATTTTTTTATCTAAACAATATTTTATTTGGAGTTTTCTAAAAATATTTTCCTAAATTTGGGATTATTTCTTGGAATGTAGACCCTGGAAAACCGTGCAGTAGCTCCACCAGGCCTGTGTGTGGCGGTGTCACACTAACATGGAATTACACCAAGAACAGGAAACAAGGTGGTGCAATACAAACACAAACACGCCTCTTCTCATGTAGTGATTCCCGCCTGCTGCTTCGACATCCTTTACAAAATGTTTTGTTTTCGGCCAAAGCATTTCAAGATTTTTCCACTCTGAAATCTGTTTCAAAAAATTAACTTTTAGGGCTCTTTAAGCACCATTTCTTTTTGGATGCAAAGCTGGAACTATAAAATTTTATTGGCGTGATCACAAACTGCTGTTCCCCCGTGGACAGAGCCCAAATGGTATTTTGTGTTTTTTATTGTTAAATGAACAGAAGAGAGAAAACTGATGACACAGGGAAGATTTACATCAGACCAGACATTTTCCACATCTATAGAACACTTGGAATTTATTTTTGCTAATAGAAATGATAATTAAATAGTAATTCATTTACATTTTGTACTTGTAATCAGATGCTGTTTACATAGGCTCTTGCCCACATTACTGGTCTAATTACGTGTTAATCACGTTATTAATGTGTGCATAAATGCAACTCGTGTTATTGTTGTGCTGAACAGGTAGAAATTTGCAGAGGGATGTAAATGTGTGGCAGGTCAGAAACCTCCCGGGGTTAAACAATCAGCAGCTTTGTTCTCCAAGAGAGAACTCCTCTGATTGGTGGATTTGGATATTTGTCTTGTTTTCTGTGTGAAGTATTAAAAATACATCACATCAGAGGAATGTATGCCGGTTTTTATTTTCCCCTCAGCAGGACGTCTTTCAGACACGATCACATCCAGAAAAGGCATTTCTCACAAAGAAAGGAGAGTGAACAGATGTTGAGACAGTTTTTGAGGTATACAGCTTGGTTGAAGCATCTCTGTGTCCTCAAGCAGCTTGGCAGGGGGTCCTTATAAGGTTTCCACTTTTAGAAGTACAAACAGGAATCTGTAGAGCTCGAGTAATGTTTCAAATCATGTGATCTGTTTTTTCTGCAGCAGATTTCTTTCTTTGGTTTCTCAGGACGTTTTGTGATTCCGACAAATAGGCTGCACAGATTATTGGCAAGAGGGCAAACCAGGTCTTTTATTGGATTGTTTCTTAAAAAGCATTAATAAAATGACCCAGAACAGAAGTCTAAATGAAGAGCAGCAGATGGAAGAGAGAACTGAGCCAGGTGGACTGGTTTTAGTGAGGTATCCAGGATCTGGTTCTTTCGATCATGACCATCGATGAAGGTTTGAATGTTGACGAGTCAGCAGGCTTTTAGCTAGGATTTTTGGAGAATGTGCCCGTATAGTCAGTATAACCCCTGCATGTTTGTTCCATCAGCTTTCCAAACAGAACGATACATTTTGACAGCATTTATGTATAAATATTTACATATATTTATCAATATA
>JARVJO010000039.1:19985670-19996143 GCA_031762555.1 Cynodonichthys magdalenae
TAAAAAACATGAATGGAAGTCAATGGAAGGTCCCCACGGTGTTCAGAAACAAACATGTGTGTGTGTGTGTGTGTGTTAGTGTGTTCTCTCCTCTGTTCTTCTGGGTAAAACAGAAATGAAGGAGGAAGAAGCGTCTGAGAAGTTGTTTGTCTGAAAGTGTATATATTCTGGGTGTGTAGTATTGACGCAGCTCTACTCTCTCTGGACCTGAGCTCAATAAGACCCGACTTCAAACAAACAGCAGCCACTTCTCCTGGGGAGCAGAGGAGGGGGAAAAACCAGGAGGTGGAAATAAATGAAGACAAAGGAGGAGAGGAGTGTGGATGTAGAAAATAACAGAAGTGACGGTGGAGAGAAATGTGAGGCAGAAAAGTGAAACAGGAGAGATTAGGATTATCAGAAACATCAAACTTGATGGTGAGATTTTATAGAAACATTAAAGGTGAAGATCGGGTCAGTCATCATACACTGAGCCAGAGTAACCAGAATAATTAAAGTTGAAGCAGACAAGTCCTGGATAAAGAGCCGGGTGTCGCTGACAGGCTGTCATTTCCCATAAACCTCTTATTTTCCCCTCAATTAAACCAAACAGGTGAGAGCATAAACAAAACAACTAAATATCCTGAAGACTTGAGCAACTAGACGTTTTATTTAAAGTCAGAATAACTGTCCACAAAATACAAACACTCAAATCTGCTTTGTTTCGTTTTGGCACCGCCATCATTTCAACAGCTAAATATTTTAGTTGGATCGGACGAGGTTTTGTGTGTTTGGCACCAATGAAGCCAAACAGTGGAATAAAAGATGATTTCAGTCTGAAGAAACTTGGCAGGAGAGAATATTTTTATGTCAGTGATCTCAGCTTCACACTCAAACGTTTCTGTTTAAAAAAAGAATGCTGACGATCCAGAGCAGCCGTGGTTATTTGGATAAATCCTGCCAGGTATTTGTTAGTTTACAGATTTATTCCACGTAAATTAGGATTAGGAGTATTGTTCTGCAGATTTCCTCTTGGCCTGTTCTGGTAAATCTGTGCACTCTTTCATACACGAGCCCCCTCAATTCGGGTCTTTATTGGACACAATTTCACAAACTCTGGTCACCAGCAGCAGCTCAACTTCTGTCTCAGCATTAGAGATGAATAATCTTGTTATCTCAGAACAGAAAATGAGCCGTTTGAGCTGCTGAGTTTTCTGCCTCCTCCGACTTGATTAAAGCGGAACGTGACGCTGTGATCCATCGTTTCCTTCAGTCGGGTGACGACCGCCGCCGCCGATCTGAAGATGTGAAATCACATCCTGACGCAGCAGTTCGCTGTCTCCAGGGATAAAACGTACCAAACTTTCACATCTTGTTTCAGCGTGAAATCTAATTAGCAATCTTTAGATAACAGCTTTGGAGAGAAAAACTAGAAAGATGTGTATCGTGCTGTGAGTCGTGTCAAACTCCAGTGTTTTCTTCATTATCTGAGCTGACTGAGTTCAGTTCTTTGGGTTTATTTTTTGACTCTGTAATCAATCTTCTGGAAGTTTATCTTTGTGACTTTTATTGCCCGCCACACAAGGCAAACAAAAAAAAATTTATCTGTTAACAAAATATCTGATAAGCCACTAAAAAAGTTTTGCTTAAACTCAAAAGATGAACTTCTACAACCAACTAGAGAATTTGAATTTCCTGTGAAAATGAATGATGAATGCATTGCTGAACGATTTTTGCTGAAATCTGCTGAAGTTCAGCAACAAAACTGTTGATGTGAGTTCAGTTTAAACAGATGATGTTTGCTAGAAGTAGAAAAAAGAAAATATGTGGAAAAATAGCAAAAATGTGTCAAAAAATGGTGGAGAGTAGAAATGTAGTTTTAAAAAAGCAGAAACAAGATGAATTTAACAGACAGATGGTAAAAGAACAGAAACTACAAGTACAAAAATGTAGCAATTTTTGACAAAATAGCTTAAAAAAGCTGAAATAGATGAAAATAATGAAAAAGCAGCTAAAAAAGCTAAAATTAGCACAAAGACGCAAAAAGAGTTTGTGGAATTAAGCAGTAAGAAGATGAAATTATTGGGAAAAAGATGTCCATAGTAAAACTAAAAGTAGCTGAAATCAGCTAAAAGTAGCCTAAAAGTCAGAAAACAGATTGAATAAAAAAAACTGAAAAATGCTCAAAGTTTAAATTAGCAGAAGAATTGCAGAAATGAGCAGAAATGTATCTGAAATAGCAGGAAAAAAGCAAAAAATTACCAAAAAAGAAAAAGCTAAATGAGGCTAAAATAAGCACAAAGCAGAACCAGGGTAAAATGTTCTGTGAATAATTCTGCACATTTTAAAGGGTCTTAAGATTGCTGAAGATAACTCCATTTATTTTCAATCAGGAAAAAAGAGGCCAAAAAAGCTAAATAGCTGAAAAAGTTGCTGAAATACCAAAAGTCACAGCACCCCTGGAATAAATGAGCTGAACGTTTTGATTTATAAATTATTGAAATGGCACAAATGGAATAAATATAGTTCAAGATGGCCGCCACAACCAATCAGCCTTAACAAACTGATGAACATCTATAATTTAGCCAGCTTTATAGAAACTGGGTTAAAATTGTGTGGTAGTAGCTGAGAGTCATCATCTTGCGTAGGTCACTTATAAAGTTGGACTAAAACGGCTCTAACTCCGTCCCGTCAGCATGAAATGATTTTAGCTTAAAGGCAGTGGGTGATATGCATTCTTTTTTTTCAAAGGTTTCACTTCCAGCTTGCCTAATCTGCATTTTAAAACCTGAATTTTTTGAATTTACTTCATTTTTTATAGCGATTTTATAATTAATCCGAACAAAACCTTAAAATCTACTTCGCATATTGTTGTTTTAATATTTCATTTTGCATTTTGTTTTACAAAGTAACCAATAAAAGTGTCTGTTTTTTGTTAGAATAGCTTGTTAGAGTGTAAAAGCTTAATGAAAATATTAGATTGAACCTAATTTTATTGCTGGAGTTTGATCATTTCTGAAGAGATGAGGGAAATATGACTGATCTGCAACCTCTCTCTGATTTGATTTGCCTCTGAGCAAATAAGAACAAACTAATAGAAATAAGGCTTGTTTTGATGCTTTTTTACAGTCATCCCAAAGGTGATGCATCACAATATAATGGAGCAGTTGAAATGTTTGTGTTGATTCTGTGCAGCTGAACTGGAGATAATAAAGACACAGACACACAGGATTCATGCCTCTGATCTGAAAGCTAATCCATCACCTCAGTGCTGCACACTTTACAATCCCTGGAGGTTGTTTTAATACAAAAATACACTCTTCTGTTGCTTTAGATTTAATTTTCTCCGTCCGACGGTGCTTAATAATTCTCCACAAACTCGCTTATGTCTTCAAAGAGAACGTTTCCTCATTAGCGCTCGTCTTTCTTCTTTAATTCTTCAGCTCTTTGCCTCTCTGAGTGAATCGGTGTGACAAGCTTGTGGCACAGCGGCGCCCTGAAAATGTTCACGCTAAGATGCTTGATGCTGACAGTCGAACAAGAGCAACGAGCTTGTAAATCTGTAGGGAATTTACAGTTTGAAATAGGAAGGAATGTATCGCTGTTACAGACCAGAAGGATTAAGTAATGAGAAGAGAAATGACAGCGAAACTCAACTCGCTGCTAATTTAATCAAATCACTGCAAGAAAATTCAGGAAGTATTTAATGATTATGAAGCCTTGTTGACCACAGAACTGCATCTAAATTATCAAATTTCAGTTTCATGGTCCGTTAGCTCAGAGGTTTTAATCTGTGGAGTCTGTGGTGAGATTAAAATCATGAATGTGGCAGAAACCACTGATGATGAGGCTGAAACTTCAATAAATAAAAAAACAGAAACAAACAACAAGCAGAAAACCTAAAAGGCTGGGAACAGAGGTGATAACACCCCTGTACGTGTCTATTTGGTTGTGTTGAGTATGAGCAGTCAATAACTTACCTGCAGCAGACAAACTTTATTAGGTTAAGAAAAAACTGCTTTGTGCAAAAGACAAGATGTAAAAAATATTTAATAGTGTTGGCTCAGTTTCTAATACATCTTAGTATGTACTGAATACTTACCCGGTACTTACCCAGTATGTAGAGAAGGTATCAAATACTTACCTAGTATGCAGCAAGAATAAGATCTACTGCTGAGCAGCTGACTTTACTAGGTACTGGTATAAACCAGGTTTATTGGGTACTTACCTTCTAAAAGCTGGGTAAGTACCTAGTTTGTACCAGGTACATACCTGATACAAAATTTTGTTTTTGCAATATGTAATACAAGGTGCTTAAATAAGTAAAGAGTACTGGGATATTTTATGTATTACTACTATTTTGTAACCAGGTACTTATCCGGTCTGCACCAGGCAAGTACCTGGTAGTGCTCTTTATTAGGGCTGGATGATAGCTCAATAACATTAAATATCGCAATAGACACGTGTTTGATATCAACAGAAAACATGTTTGAAACAATATCAATATTTTCATTGTTTATTAACTGCTAGCGATTGATAACTTTCTGATAAAATTAGCTGGGATCTTTCAGCTAAACATCTCTGAGAAGAGTCACCTTCAAAATAAAAGCTTCAAGCTGTTAATAGACAACAAATGGCCACTAATAATAAAAAGTATTGCTTGTGTTTTATTTTGAAATGTATAAATGGGGGTTTCCTCCTCCTTTTGTCGACACATTCGAGCGATGGAGCGCTAGCTTGTTGGACCGGTCCACCATCGTAGGGCCTACTCTTTATGTATTGGCTTGTATTGTGCTTTGCTGTAAAGTGATTTTATACTACAGAAGGTTGCTTATAGTAGCAGCAAGCTGAAGTCTTCCTTCCTGAATCTCTAAACTGAGTTTATGCTGACTTCTGTCTGCTGCAGGTAAGATACTGACTGCTCAAAGATACTATACGGAACTGTAATTAAGGAAATAACCCTTTAAGGTAATCGTCTCAAAAAGAAACAGTTTGTGTGAAAAATAAAATGTTTTCAGACTACTCATAAATAATGAAATCAGATTTATCAAAGTTATAATATCAGAGTTTCCTTCAGTTCTGCACCTTTTTCCTGCTCTGCCTCTGCTGTGAGCTGTCAGTGTGTCTGCGTTGACCGTGACACCTTGGTGTGTGTGTGTGTGTGTGTGTGTGTGTGTGGACTTCAACTTTCTCATTATAATTCTAAATGTATCAGTCTGTCTGGTCTGGATGAATTAATAGGATCCCTTGGTGGTTCAGCTCCCTCTCTCTCTCACACACACATACACACACACACACACACGCAACTCCTCAGCGCGTTTGTCCGGCGGTTCGTGCCTCAGCTTTGTTAATTGAATGTCTGTGTTCATGTTAGCGGCCGTGAGAGGCATTGAGAGGATGCCACGGTGCATTAAGAAGACAAGCGGCGTGTGTGTCTTCGGGTAAATAGGATTGAATTCAGAGGACCTTGAAAGCAGCTTCTCCTGAGCTCCCAGCGAGACGAGACACAAACAAATCGTACGGAGGCGAGGAGGAGGCCGCAGGTGTTTGGCTTTTTTTCTCTTCAACATGGAGAAGTTTAATCGGGGTGTGCTCTTCTTGTTCATACACGCTTGTAGAATAAAAATCGGATGTTCAAAATGGTATGTACGAATAAATGCAGGACTCTGCAAAGACTCTGCAAAACTCTCCCAACTTCTACATCATAACCTCTTCAGTCTCTTCCTGGTTACACCCCTGAAGGTGGTAACTTTTACGTCAGACATAGAACGTAACTAACTTTTGTTTATACAGACAGAAAGAACACATTGATAACACAGAGACCAACTCTGTCTGTTTTAAACTTACTGCTGCAGTGAACAGAAAGTGTAAAATATTAAACGTTCACTTGATCAATTGCAAAATTTCCTTCACACTCATGCTTTTAATTTGAAAAAATCAATTTATACCTTTCGGTTTTCCTATCCATGTTTTTCTCACTCTTCATTCATTTCTTTCTTTTTTTTAATTTAATGCACATCTGTGGTAAATTTATTTAATTCTCATTATCACCTTTTTCTTCTCGAATTCTTCTCTTATTATCCTCACACATCTTGTTTTTTGTTCTTCCTCTTTGGATTTTCTCGGTTTCTTTCTCTTTTTTTCTGATGCCATATCTATCAGGTAGGTGCTGCCCTAAAAAGTTATGGAAACAAATTTATTACTCTTTCCTTTCAGCCTGTTTGTTTCTTTATTTTTACTTATTTATTCTTCTTTCCTTTGTATCACTCCATCATCTTCATATTTCCTGGTTTTATTATCATTATTTTATGGAATCAACCTGATTCAAGATGGTCGCTACAGCCTACTTACAAATGCCTCTAATTCAGTCAGTTTACAGATATTGAGGTAAAATTTGACGTTTTATCAGAATGTTTGTGTTTAAGATTAATAAAAGTTTGACCAAAACACTTAAAACTTTGTCGTTTCTTCAGCTTCTGTCAGATGATATTAGTCTAAAAGTTGGACATGAGCTGAAGGATGGATTTGCATTCTTTCAAGGAACACAAGGCCTTTAAGATTTTCATTGAATTTATTTCCTCCTTTTTCTCCACATCCGACTCCTCTCTTCACCCCTCCCTCACCTTTTCTCTTCTCCGGTGTCTTCCTCCGTCCATCCTCCTCTCGTCTTAATCTCGTTCTTCATGCTTTGTTGTTACAGCCACCAGGGGAAGGGCTTCCAACACAGAGTAACACACACACACACACACACACACACACACACACACACTCCCAACCCTCTAATGGCCCATTTAGACAATGTGTCGCATCAGCAAGTCGTATGGCTGAATAATGAGAAGGAGGAAACGGAGGAGCAGGAGGAGAGTAGAAGAAGACTGCGAGTCGTTCGCCGATTCCCTCCATCCAGACAGCTGCTTCACCGTAAATGTTGTTCTGTTACACACACCATCAACGCCGTGACCCTGTGTGCGTGTGTGTGTGTATCCATTCATCTCCTTTATATGCCAGCGCGTGTGATCGTTGGGGAGAAATATGGCCTCCGGGGGTTTAGCTGGAGCTCCTGTGTTGTGTTTATGATCCAGAAAGTGCAGGAGAGAAGACATTCTTTACTCAGCTCAGCCTCAAAGAAACATCTTTTCTCTCTGATGTGTTACACACTGAAACACACATTTCCTCATGTCAAGTACAGGAGAACACACACACACACACCTCTATACAATTGCTCAAACATCACAAACTGTCTTTTTGAAAATTATCCCATGAGCTTTCCACTGCATTCAAGATGGCCGCCACAGCTAAACAAATTTATCAAACACAAAAGTAAACATGACTCAGCAAATTCTACAGATACTGAGCTAAACTTTGGTGTTTTAGTCTGCGAGTGTGATTCTTAAATGTGACTCCACACATTACACATCATCTTCACTTATGATTAATGAACTTTGACCTTTCATGTTTAACTTTGACTAAACATGAAACGTCACGTTTCTTGTCTTGATGCTATGTCTGAGCACCGCTAACAAACAATAACTGAGCTCTACCTGGTACTTCCTGCATAGAAACAGTGTTACCATGTCCTTTTATAAACACTGAAAAGTACTACATGTACGACTGAATAAATGTGGAATAAATACAGAAATACTATTAAAAGTAAGATAGCTTTACTCTCTGATGACTTGTAGTGAGTAGCTGCCAACTTCAATTCTGAACTCTCCCATTTTACTACAGCGAATTTGCATGCATAATCAGCATGCATTGTGGGAGATGTAGTTTATGCTCAATGCTGGTTTTAAAGCAGCTTATTTTAAGACATTAAATCCAATAAAATTGCTCAGCTACTTAAAGCCAACAGCTCAGGAGCAGGACAAGTATTATTATATTTCACCTTTTAAATTTATTTTGTTGCATTTAATCATAAGTTTCAATCAAAGTTTACCACTGATATAAAAACAATTTTCATATTAAGTAAAAAATGTGTATATATATATGTGCATATATAATAGACTGTATATATAATATTTTGGGGGGGGGTGCCTCCCTTGGTGGGCCACATTTGGCCCGTGGGCCTTAACTTTGACACGTGCTTTAAGGAATCCTGAAACATTAACATATTTTCTAGAGGAGCTTGTTTCTGCTCAGTGTTTTGCTGTTTCTGCAGAAAAAACAAACTTTTCTTGTTGCCAACTCTTCTTGCCTCCTGATTTGCATTTTAAAAGACCCTTTTTTTTTTTTGCTTAAGCGTGCACCAACCTATTAACTACTGGTTTTTCACCGTTTTGGCTTTGTTTTCCAGGGTTTAGCTCAAGTTGCAGGTTTTAATGTTGATTTCAAGCCTTCCAGGCAGCAGTTTCAGCTAACCGTTCCCAGAATGATCACACAGAACACGTTTTACCTTTATTTCACCACCAAAGTAAAGTTTTTAGTTTGCAATTCAGCAGTTTAAAGGAGTCATTACTGATGATGTGTTCAAGGACACCCTGCGTGTTAGCTGAAGGGGAAAAACAGGACACAAAGTGCAGGAAATAAACTAGTCTGTTATTTTCCATCAGTGTTCATTTTTCTGCTACAAAAGTTATAAATGCACCACGGCTAACATTAGGTGTCAGAATGAACTGAACATGTGACACAGAGATAATTTACCTGCTGCAGCTTCGTCTCTCTGCAGGTCATTTATATACATTAGTGAAATGAGCTGAAATCTTTGGCCTTTCGAAGAAAAGACTTGGATCTAAAAGCTGATATTAATGTTTGAAACCTGCAGGGTTTGTTCAGGTGAATGTGCTAATGTTAAAAACACTGAAACAACAAAAACATCTGTTAATCTGTGATGATTCACTTCTTGTTCATCATTTATTCACAGATGTAGTTTGATTTTCTCAGAAATGATGCCTGATGCAGTGACTGTAACTCGTCTGGTTTGATTAATATTTCTGTGAGTGGCTGTAAACAAAAAGGAAATATTCACCTTTATTTGTGCAAGTTTTCAATTAGAAAATAAAATAATTGTGATATAAAGCCCACATGTTGAGTAAACAGAGGAGGTCCAGCATCCATCCTGGTAAAACCTTCTCTGTGAGAAGATCTGAGAGTTTCTGCATGGACTTTAAAAGCTTCTGGTCGCAGACAGCAGACCCATCGATGCTCAGCAGAATCTGACATTTATGACTAAATCACACTCTCAGTTTCGACCACTGTGATGATGAGCAACACAAACAAAAAAAGCAACGCTTCAAGCAACACTTCTGCTCAAATAAAGTCTGAACACTTTATAATTTACTTAAAGGTTTTTATTTATGTATTCATTGTGCTTCATTTATCTATAGATGTTAAAGTGATTGCAAATAAATCTTCATTTTCAAGATTAAAAATCACTCAAATTCTGTGTAAAAGTAAAATCATAATTACATCAGACTGAAAGTGGAAATTGTTTGTTTATTTAAAAACAACTTTAAAGGCTCTGTCAAATTATGTTTTAGACAACTTATGCCATTTTTTTAATAACTGAAAAATTGTTATATATTAAAAATTTATAGAGCCTGTAAGGGGACATGGGGAAAAAATAAAGTAAAATGATCCTGACATTGTTTTGCAAGTTTCTCAGGATCCTGAGAAACTTTTGCAAGATCTTGAGAAACTATTGTGGAATCCTGAGAAACTTTGCAGGATCATGAGAAATTTGCAGGATCCCGAGAAACCGTTGCAGGATCCTGAGAAACGTTTATGGGATCCCAAGAAACTATTGCGGCATTTTGAGAAACCTTTGGCGGAGCCTGAGAAACCTTTGTTGGAACCTGAGAAACGTTTATGGGATCCTGAGAAACTATTGCGGCATCCTGAGAAACTTTGCAGGGCCATGAGAATCTTGCAGGATCCAGAGAAACCTTTGCAGGGTCCTTAGAAACCTTTGCAGGATTCAGAGAAACCTTTGTAGGATCCCGAGATACGTTAATGGGATCCCAAGAAACTATTGCGGCATCCTGAGAAACTTTGCAGGGCCATGAGAAACTTGCAGGATCCAGAGAAACCTTTGCAGGGTCCTTAGAAACCTTTGCAGGATTCAGAGAAACCTTTGTAGGATCCCGAGATACGTTTATGGGATCCCAAGAAACTATTGTGGCATCCTGAGAAATTTTGCAGGACCATGAGAAACCTTTGCAGGATCCTGAGAAACATTTATGGGATCCCGAGAAACTATTGCGGCATCCTGAGAAACCTTTGCAGGATCCTGAGAAACTTGCATGATCCTAAGAAACCTCTGTAGGATCCCGAGAAACCTTTGTAGGATCCAGAGAAACCTTTGTAAATGGTAAAAGGACTGTACTTATATAGCGCCTTTCTATCCAACCAGGACACTCAAAGCTCTTCTCTACAATCTGTGTCCTCATTCATCCATTCACACGGCACTCTACAAGATCTCCTACAAAGCTAACATATACATTCATCTATGGAGACTAATCAGTGCCACACACATTCATACACTGATGGGACACATCA
>JARVJO010000039.1:19996243-20015118 GCA_031762555.1 Cynodonichthys magdalenae
ATCAGAGGCATCAGGGGTGAAGTGTCTTGCCCAAGGACACAACAACTGAGACAGCTGGAACGGGGGATCAAACCGGCAACCTTCCGGTTCCAGGACGACTCCCCAGACCACTCTGCCACAGCCGTCCCGGAATTTGTAGGATCCCGAGAAACATTTATGGGATCCCGAGAAATTATTGCGGCAACCTTTGCAGGATCTTGAGAAACCTTTGCAGGATCCTGAGAAACCTTTGCAGGGTCCTGATGAGGTTTTGCAGGATCTTGCCAAAGTAAGTCAGGATCATTTTTGTAATTTTTTTCCCCATGTCCCCTTACGGGCTCCATATATTTTTTCCAATGGTTTCAAACTTTAGCTTCCGGCCCACAGAATAACATTGTCAGGAACCTGTGACTCCAGATAATACTTTTATTTATTCATAATTAGTGGATTTTTTTTGTTGCTATAATTAAGTCTAAAATATTTAATTAGGAATTTATTTGCATTTAAAATAATGTCTGGGAATCAAAGGGGTGCCGACCACAACTTTGGGAACCACTGATTTAATCAAATCGTTAACATTGCAGTGTGTACTGGATATGTCCAAACCAGGCTTCCAGTTTATTTACTGTTTTTCCATTTTCAGTGTAGACATCTTTAAAATCAAGTCTAAACGGTTATAGTGTAACAGGGTCTGAAGTTTGTCACTGAGCTGCAATGTTTAGGAAAATTGCAAGAAAATTTGCAAATTGACTGACTGACTTGGATCAACATGTTCCTGTATGAAGCTGAGAATAAAATGCAACATTCAAGCGATGATCCTTCCAATTCTGTTAATAAGAAACTAAAATCGTGTTGCAGCGATGACCTGTTCTAACAGATGGCCTGACTTGCAGATCTCGGACGCAGAGTGGGAGGACATGATGGAGGGTTTTGACGAGCGGAGCTACCTGAACGCTCGGCGTTGGAAGCCCGGCGACGACCCGTATACGCTGTACGCCTTCAACCAGAGGGAGAGCGAACGCATCCCCAGCGACCGAGCTCTGAAGGACACCCGACACTACAGGTACGGAGCAAACACCTGGTTATAAAGCCAGGAGAACCCACCAAGGCAACCATCAAATGGGATGTTTTGTGGGTAAAATATCCTACAAACAGGAAGTTCATGTGTTTAGTGATGAACGTTACACAACAATCCAACCTCTGTTTGGATGTTTTTATTCCAAAAACACTTCCTGAGTTTGATTCATGAACGTGTCAACGATGCACTGAATAAGAAGAGAGCTTAGCGCTATACAGGCCAAACTAAACTCCAGCAGCCTGCAGGCGTAAACAAACCCATCAAAAACATGTGTGACGCCGCAGATCAGCTCCCAGAATAACAGGTGCACAGAAACACACAGACCTCCTGCAGCACGCGCTCGTCTTGGACTGAAACTAAATCTGATTCTTCACACACAAAACCAGACAATTACAATCCATATTTCCTTTTAGAAATTAATTTGAAACGAACCAGAAATCCTCTTAACGCGGCGACGCTCTCCTCTGGTTGATAGACGCTCAGCAGGAAGATAAGGAGCTTGTCGCTTCAGCTGCAGCCACCTCCTCTTCTGCTGGGAGATAAAACTTCAGGTACTTGTGGGAAGTGGACAGAGGTCCAGAGGAGTTGGTTCACCTTGTTTGCTACAAAAACACACAACTTTTCTGTTGAGCTTCTGCTTCCTGTTTAGCTTTAAAATGGAACTTAGCTTCCTGAATGATTTCTTCTTCCTGCTGCAAAGTTAGAAACATGTATTGTTTATGGTTTTTAGCCTTGAAATCAGGAAACTGCTTTTAAAACTAGAATTTTATTTCCCTTATTAGACCATTTAAAATCTGTTTTACAACTGAAGACTGAACCTGATTTTATAATCTTGATTTGTGTTGGATTAGTTTAATATTGTCGTCAAACCTAATGTCAGTTCTTTTATTCCCAGAGCTCCTTTGGATCTTAATCTAAAGACTAAGTTTATTTCTTTATTTATGGAATAGAAAATGTTTGCTTTTAAGCATATATTGATTTTCCACAAGTGTAAAAAAAAAAAATCTTTAAATCTATACATGAGGTTATTAAACAAATTCATGAAACTATAATTCATGTCCACATTGCAAGGTCTGCGCACCAATCAAATGAATAATAATGAAAAATAGCTTATTTAATATGAATCATCTTTAATTAATGATATTTTCATGGTTAACAAACCATTTATTAATGAATAAGTAAGACTAAATAAGGTGTAGTTATTATAAAGTTTTACCTTATATTAAAATAGAACAGACTAAAGATATCAAATGTTAAAACTCAAACTTTATGATTATGAAAGATAAGTTTATTTTAATGATTAATGAAAGGCTAAATAAGGTGTAGATATAAAGTGTTACTAATATTGCTTTATAAGATTTCTAAATCATTGTGTTCTGTTTTTATTTACATGTATTATTTTTTTAGAATTTGGTTTGTGCATAAAGTCTGAGTTTCAGTGATTCACAGAGTGAAGTTGTCCATTTTCCATGTGGTGTATTTATCATTGTCGTTCACAACTGAATGAACGTACAAGCAGACTCCGTGTTGACTCCAGCTGAGTTTCCATAGGAAGACAGACGATGCTGCAGAGGCTCCATGTTTGATGGAACATCCATCAGGACACCTGACGTCTACATCTCTGCAGCCAGACACTGCTCTGTCCCTGACATCATACCATTCCTGATTTCTGTGATATCCTGTCTGCTGCTATGGCACCGTGTGTGTGTGTGTGTGTGTGTGTGTGTGAGAGGGGTTTTACATCTGCATATGTGTCAGCTAATGTGTGTAAGTGCACATTGTGTTGATCGTCTGCATCATCTGTTGTGTTAACAGTGAAGGGAAATTCACTGCTGAGATGGCATAAGGCACTTGAAATGTGTGTGTGTTAGAAAAATGAGAATGATGTGTAGGAGGGGGAACCAGGGATGCACATTTATCTGTTAGCAGGGAGGTAGGGGGCTGATGGTGCTCATTTATCTCATATAGGACAGCAGTAAAGTGTGTGTGTGTGGGTACATGTTTTTGTTACCTATTTAGGACCATTTCTGGTATACACACCTACCTTGTCAAGACCAGTAGTACTAATGGGGACCAAAGACCGGTCCTAATGTGGTGGAACTCCATTTTTGGGTTGGGGGTTGGGTTTAGGACTAAGGTGTGAATTGAGTTTAGGTTAGTTTTAGGGTCAGGTAGGAACCTGAGAGGTTAGTTTTATTGGTCAGGGTTAGGCTGTAGAAATGACTGGAAATGAATGGAAGTCAAAGAACGGTCCTAATAAGGATAGAAATACAAACTTGAGTGTGTGTGTGGTAGTTGGGATCTGCTGTTATGTGATTATCTGTTAACTCAGTTACTGGTAGCTGGGGATCTCAGGGGCACTTGTCAGGGAAAATGATAGCACCTCATGCTCTGTTGGGATTTAAAACAAAACAAAAAAAACCAAAGCTGCAGTGAAAGTGTCGAGTGAAGCTGCTGCTGCTGTGGTTCTGGATTCCTGGAAACAACCTGTTTTGTTGTTGCAGACTGCGCTGCTACCTACTCTCGGGCTGAGCTCCCCAGAGGAGGCATTTGGCCTAAATTCAACATGGCTGTGACAGAAACATGTAGAAAGAGAGACCAGACAAATGCAGACAGACTGAGAACTTCGGAATTGTTTAACAATCCAGGAAGATTTTTTAGTTTTTTCTGCCCTTCGTCCACAGTTGGTAACTTTTTCTCTCTGTCTGTAACACACAACATGCAGCTCTATTTACTTTTTAAAAGTCTGTACTTCCTAAACTTTTCTAACGAACAATAAAAAACTGTACAGTTTTTAGAATGAACCTATTGTAGAAAGGTTTGTGTTTCTGACTGAAGCTGTAAAGAAGCAGCATCATGTCAGAAATCTTATCAAAGTGAAGATGCTGTTTGTTTGATTGACAGGTGATCTTTTGGTAAAGAAGTACCTGAACACTAAAAACAGACACAACAACAGGAGAAACTTCCAAATTATCCCTGAGGAAAAAGAAATCACAGCAGGCTTTGAGCGTCTGTTATTTTCCCAGCGAGGCAACAATAAAGTAAAGATAAGAAAAGCGAGGTTGGCCTTTTTACCGCCTCAAAGCTGCAGGAGTTCTGGAACTTGGAAAACTTGTAACCCTGTGGTTGAACTCGATTATAGCAGCTCTGGTGATTTTTTTATTTTTATTTTAAAAAATCTTTGCAAAGCTTTTTCAAAAATAAGATTACTTGCAAGAAAAAAAAAACAAACAAGTTTTTCTCTACTGTGAGTGGAAAAGAGGTGATGTCATCCTCATCGACCAATCAGAAGATCAGGATTTTAATCCTTACAGATCAATCAGAGTTAAACATCCTGCACCCAAAAACAAAACAATATATGAGCAGGTAAATAATGTTTGTAATCTGCTCTACAGGAGCCGGACTTTACCTGCAGTTCCAACAGCTTTTTGTTTATTTTCTATTTGATGCGTCTGTTTCCTGCAGACTCACTGAGTTTAAACAACAAATGCTTTTTTATGTTTTTGTATTTTTCTGGAGCGGAGCCACTATCTCAGGTTTGAAAGAGGAACAGCAGAGAGCACGCACGAGAAAAGATGAGAGGAAGCTTGGGGAGAAGGGGAAGTGAAAAAGAGATTAGCAGAATAAGAGGAGAAGAGGTGGAGAAGAGGATGGGAGATGGGAGAGATGCCACAAACTGCTGAGAGGAGAGATAATTGCCACATGCAGAGCTTAAGAGGCAGTGTGTGTGTTGATGTGTGTGTATAAACCACTCCACTTCAGTGCACTGCTATTATCTCAGTGAACAGGGGAACCTCCCTCCGTCTGCTCCGTGAACATCTATAAATCCAGCAGCCGCTTCGCTGCAGGGATTAAATCCAGGCTGGAAGACAATGGGCTGATCCGGTACAGGGAGCAAACACATCGTCCTCGTCCTTAACTGCAGGTTCATATCTCAACAAAAACATTAGGAAACCACAAAAGAAAGGCTTCGTCATGCGTGAATTTACAATAAACGTATCGCTGATAGAAACTAACAAAAATAGTTCTTTCAAAGAACTCCAGGAACAAGAGAAACTGAATATAACTTGGCTGAAAACATGAATCATTGCGGTCAAAAGAAGCAGAACAGAAGTTAAAATCAGCTAAATGCTGAAATCTATGAGAGAAATAACAGAAAAACATGCTGACTCAGCTTTCAAACAATAATTATTCATTTTAGCATTAAATGTTTTTTTATCAGGTGAGAACGGTTCTCTTCTGTCTGTATCTGCAGAGCAGGAACTGTAGCTGCTGGTTCCTATAGCTACAGTTATTTGTTTTTTTAGCTACAAATTTATAAATTAGAACTTTTCTCAAGCATCAGGAGAACAAACTGTGAGGCAGCTGGTGATTTGTTGTTAGAACTGCAACTCGATCAGATTATCACTGTCCCTCTGCTCCTCAGATCATTACTTTTTATAACATTAACATTTGACTCCTGACATGACAAGAAAGCTGGAAAAGGATCTGAAAGTTTTAAAGTGGTGTTCTGTAATAATGTTGGAGTCTAAACATTTAGATTATGGTGTTTTACTGCTCATTTCCGTAGAATCTTGGAAAACTGGTGGTAATGAAAATGTTTATTAAATAACGTTCACGCGTCCCACTTGTTAAAAGATCCTGATCAAATCCAGGAGAACTGGAGTGACGGTGAAACTGGAGTTTATATTCACGCCACCTCCACTGACTGGAAATTAAGTCATCCAACATTTATTCATGGTGCCTGTGGATTTTTGGGAAAATCCCTTGAAGTTATGATGAGCTCCTCAGTAGAACACTAAGAGAACCTTTGAACAGGTTTAAATCTTCTGCTTCTGACATTCTGAGTAAAGTCCAACTGTTTCCTGATGCAGAGTGGTCCTGAATTGGTTCCACTCTCCTGTTGATTGGGGGTCTTCATGTCCTTCGTTTCCCTGATGGATTTTATTTTACTTGCACAGAGTAAACACATTTTCCATGTGAGCGTGCACGGCTGTCACTCTGTGTTAACTCTGTTATAGACCGGGGACATGTCCTGGGTGCACGCCGCCTCCAGCTGGTCATCGTCCTCATCTTATTGGTGGGAAACGCTCCAGACGCTGTGGTCCTCTGCAGGATAAATCAGCTGCAGATAATTGATGGATGGATGTGTTTGCTTCATGTTTAATCAGCTCTCTGCTGATTCTCTCCCAATCAGTGATCGCTTCTGCCTTCTCATCCTGATTCAGCACCAGGTTATTAGTTTAACACGACCAAGAAAAAAAAAACACAAAATGTTAAAATTAAGGTCAGGTTGATTTGATATGAAGGAAGCATCATTGATGTAAAATATGAAGCAGTAAAATATCTCACAGCGACTGAGAACTGGAGCAAGTTTGACTGGAATCTGTCAGGAAGATGGAGGACAAACATGCAGCCGGAGCAACATCAGCAGCTTTTTTTTAGCTGTTTAGATTATCGCTGACACAAGAGAGCAAAATTTTATACCATATTTATACCATAATACCATAATTATCACCACCATATTTCAGTACAGTGGTATACAAAAATACAGCCATAATTACCGCCACAATAATTCAATACAGTGGTATACCAAAATACAGCCAATTACCACCACCATATTAAAATACTGCAGTATACCAAAATACTGTCATAATTACTGCCACCATATTTCAATACTGCAGTATACCAAAATACTGTCATAATTACTGCCACCATATTTAAATGCCACAATATACCATAATACCATCATAATTACTGCCACCATATTTCAATACCACAGTATACCAAAATACTATCATAATTACTGCCACCATATTTCAACACCGCATTATACCAAAATACTATCACAATTACTGCCACCATATTTCAATACTGCAGTATACCAAAATACTGTCATAATTACTGCCACCATATTTAAATGCCACAATATACCATAATACCATCATAATTACTGCCGCCATATTTCAATACCACAGTATACCAAAATACTATCAAAATTACTGCCACCATATTTCAACACCGCATTATACCAAAATACTATCATAATTACTGCCACCATATTTCAACACCGCATTATACCAAAATACCATCATAATTACTGCCACCATGTATCAATACAGTGGTATACCAAAATAGTCATAATTACAACCAGCATTCTTAAATACTGCAGTATATCAAATACCATCATAATTAATGCCACCGTATTTCAATATCACTGTATATCAAAATACTGCCATAAATACCACCACCATATGTCAGTACAGAGGTATACCAAAATACCACCATAATTACCACCACCATATGTCAGTACAGAGGTATACCAAAATACATCATAATTCCCACCACCATATTTCAATACTGTGGTATACCAAAATACCCAAAACATTTTCTATATATACTTTTTACACACCAAGCTGATTTAATAAATGATTTAATCTAAATGTAGAAGCAGGAAACGGTAGCTGCAGGTTTTAAACTAACTACATGTTTCTTCCCTCATTTCTGAAAATAAAACCAAATTTATTGACGGGGCTTAATGCCACAGGAGTAGGAGGTCGGGGGAATGTTTTAGGAGATTTAAAATCCATCTGTTTATGAAGAATGTTATCACTTTGAAACTGTGATGTTAAAAAAAGGATAATATTATATTATCATCATTTTTTTTATCCCCTCTTCTGACGTAACGCTGAAAAACATGCTCTCTGCACATATTTGTCATGCTTTTTGTTTTGCCAGGATGGGAGACTTGATAACGCTCGAGTGTTTTGTTGTTGCTGCTCCAAATCGGACTCATCTTTCTTGGAAACATCAGCATTTTTTTCTTTCATTTTAAATCAACAAAAGCCCAACCAGTGGGTTAGAAATGATCTAATTTCATTTTGACCCACTGATCCTTGAACGCTTATCACTAACTAGATCACCTCCTCTGTTTGGTGTGTGTGTGTGTGTGTGAGAGAGAGTGTGTGTGTGTGTGTGACGTGCTCACTAGCAGCAGAGCCTTTTCACACTCAGTCACCCATTGAGTCACGTTTCCATGAATCACAACATGCAGCTAAACATTAATCATAGCGTTTGTTCCAGTGGCGCCCACACTGACACCCAGCATCACAACCAGAAAACACAAAGATGAAACTCACTGCTTTGATTATTTATGATGAAAAATCAGAGTTTAGGATCTAAAACAGATGTTTGGATCAGAAAGAAACACGGAGGCTCAGGATTAGCAGCACAGACCGCTGACCCGCCCGCCTGTTTACACCCAGTTTAACAAACCACTCTGAGAGGCGGATATCCCCCTGATGGATTATGGGTAATCTGCTGATGTGGAACCTGGATGCTCTTCAGCAGCGAGGAGTGACAGTGATGCTAAGCAGCTTTACCGCAGCTAGCACCTGAGCTAACATCTCAGAGACAAGCGCGTGTTCAAACAACCCGATCAGATTAGCTTCACCTTTACTTTGCTTCAATTCTTTTAGATTTTATTTTTCCTTATTTGCTGTTTTGATGAGATTTATGGGGGAAACACAAGATGTTTGTAACATGAGGCAGAGCTGCTCTTTGAAACGGACCTGAGACGCTGGATCCATGCGAGGCTCGTATTGATTTCACCTCTCCAATCCACTTTCAGTCATAAAGGCAGGGTGGAGAGGAAGAGGAGGCAGGTTGAAGAAGAGGCTTTAAAGCTTTGTATTTTTTTAGGCATGGCTGGTGAAACTTAAAGAAGCATCTCAGCCTAAAGCTCTTCAACATGCAGGTACCGCTGCACCTGTTGTGTCCTGCAGGATTTTAGGTTTCACAGAACAAAGCTGACAAACAGGAAGTGTTGCAGCTGCACAATAAAACCTGCTGGGTTTTTATTGGAAATAAGCTGTTGGGCAATAATTTGTTGGTTTCATCAAATATTAGGTCAAACAGTCCTATGCATTTTAAAAATATTTATTTATATTGTCTTAAGGATAAAAAAACCCTCAGACACAAAGACACATTATGTAAAAGCTAAGTTGCATCTCAGGTAAAAGGACAGATTTGTGTTCAGTTTGCAGTTTTTTCAAAACATTAAGAGCTTAAAGAAAATAAAAAACAAACATTGTTTACTTGTGATTTTATATATATATATATATATAAAATTAGGGGTGCAACAATCCATGTATCTGTATTGAACCGTTCAATCCAGTGCTTTAGGATCAATACACACTATGTATGGAACAATACAGATTTTTAAAGTTTATTTTATCAGCTTGTTTTCTGAAGATGCTCTGTGTTGAAGGATCAGTGGATCTGTGTTCGACTACTTTAATTTCAATTGAAGTTACATTTAAATTCTCATAATTTTCTGAAATTTATCAGAATTTAAGCATTTTTTTTTTTTTATCTCTTGGTTTGGATTGAGATGTACTGTCAATATGCTGAGTGCGTGCGCGTGTGTGCGTGTGTGTGTCAGAGGCTGTTGCAGCCATCGATTGGTCTAGTCTGTATTGATCCATCTTCATCGATTGGCTGATGTAAGTGCCTGTCAAACCATCCTGTCACCACTGCTCCTCTCAAGAAAGATTGTTGTTACATCTTGTTGTCTTCTGTGTGTGTTTGTGTGTTTGTGTGTGTTGGTGTGGGGCTGTGTGTGTGTGTGTGTGTCACAGTTGTAACACGGCTCCTCTCCTTTTCTACACATCATTATCCTCTTCACCTGATTCCTCTACTCTTCCTCGTCCTCCATCCTGTGACCCCACACTTGTGGTCCGGGCTGAGCTGGTCCTGATTCTGACAGGTGTGTGTTTTTGTGTGTTAGGATTGTTTTTTTATTTATAAAACAAGAAATATGTTGAGAGAAGGTGATGTCTAACAGTGGAGACTGACAGCTCAGCAGTGATACAAATCAGCTGATGTCACAGATTCAGATTGTCCATAAAAACAAGCTGACATGAGAGGAAATAAAGTGATTTATATGAAAATAAGTTTTGTTGGGCTGAGTTTGCCCTGATAGTAGTTTATATTAGAAATAGTCAGTTTTAGTTGGCAGCTTTTTCCTCATTTTTCTGCATTTTTTTTTATACAAAATGAACAAGAAATTAATCTGTATTTTGAAGCAAACTGCTCGGCTGACTTGATATCCAACATGAAATTCCACAAAAACATCCTTCAGTTTTATAATAGACCATACAAATGACTTTTTTATGTTTCCATTTGGCACAGATTTATTCTGGTTTTTATTATTGAAATAAGTTCTTTCCTCACTGGAACAGAAAAGGCTTTCTGCTTGTCTGCGCTCGTGCAGAGCGGGGTTACGACTGATGATCCAGCAAACAGCTGGTTGTAACTTCCTGCTGGAGCTCTCCAGCATCTTCATTATGCACGAGCACACACACACAAGATGCAAACCTTGAACCCAATTGCACACAAAAGCACCATTTCCCCTGCTGAGCTGTTGATAATTACAAGTAAAACACTGCAGTAAACACCCACCTACACACTCACACACAGACGCACACTGACACACACACACACTTAAGTTGAGATGGAGTTTTATTGCAGTTTGGAGCTGCTGGGTGTCTGTTCTCCAGGCGGCACGCAGAGTTCACTAATTACCTTCAGGAGAGGAGAAACAGGAGAGAGGTGCAGATTAAAGCCATGTATTATATACACGCATAAACAAATGATTGAGTTAGAGATCGGAGAGGAAAATAATTACACAAACTGATTAACAAGATCAGGAAGCAAAGGAGAGAAATAATAAACAGGTGAGAGAGAGAGAGAGGATGCCTCGCTGCTCTGAACAATCAAACACTCATCTTTATTTAATTATTTATATTTATTCAGGTGATTTTCTGCTGTTTATAAAAATGAAAAAATTTTATGAATAACAAGAAGCATCACTTTAGTTTTTGGCTATTTTACAACAAATTGTTGCTTTTTTGTAGTTTTAGGTTATTTTTCTGCTAGTTAGACATTCACTTTCACCATCTTGGAGCTAATTTCTAATGTGTCTGCTATCTTTAGCTTGTTTTATGCTAATTTTTGCTTTTTTTTTTGCTATTTTAGCTAGTTCTGCTTTTTTCTACTGTTCTGCTTTTTTCTGCAAATTTGAGGTATTTATGCTTCTTACAGTTATTTTCTGCTATATTTAGATATTTTCTGCAATTTCAGCTAATGTTCAGCTGTTATTAAAAGTTAAAGTTATTTTATTAAAATTTAAAAAAACATTTTAAAAAAATTACAATTATTTATTTTATTAAAAGTTAAAGTTATTAAAATTAAGCTGTTACTAAAGTGAGCTTTTTAAAGCCAGATTCACATTTTGGTGGTGTTTTCAACAGCTTTCTACTTAGTTCAGAAAACTTGTGCTCTTTATGCTTTCTTGTAATATTTTAAGAATTTTCAGCTACATTTTAGCTGTTTTATTGCACATTTTGACTTTTTAACCCTCCCACTGGGAGGAGGCCCAGGGGAAGGCCCAGGACACGCTGGAGGGACTATGTCTGTCAGCTGGCCTGGGCGCGCCTTGGGATTCCCCCAGATGAGCTGGCCCAAGTGGCTGGGGAGAAGGAAGTCTGGGTCTCTCTGCTTAGGCTGCTGCCCCCGCGACCCGACCCCGGATAAGTGGAAGAAAACGGACGGACGGACTGACTTTTTAAGTATTTTACAAAAAATTTGACACGTTTTTGAACTTTTTATATTGTTTTTCTGCTAATTAGTTATTTTTACACCCCTTTTCACCATCAGGTTGCTAATTTCAACTTCTTTCTGCTAATTTTAGCTTTTTATGCTTCTTTCACATTTCAAATGAACTTCCAATAAAATCTAGCTTTCAGCTGAAGTTTTCAGCAATAAGTATTCACACTAGCAGGAAATGCAATTTCTCTAGTTATTTTTAAGGTTTAGCCTCTTGGACATGCGGCTGTTTTGTTTTTAATTAGGTTTAGAGTGAAAAGTGTTGTTTTTTAGATTTAATTGAGTCAAACGGAGCAGAAACTGAAGGTCGAGGCCTTGGTTTTCACAATCCCTCTTCCTGATCTCACACTGATCATTTTCAGTCGGAGGCAGGCGGGTTCAGAACAGTTTGGCAGGCAGAGAGGAGAACTGGCTCATAGCGTCTCTGACACGTGTCCATCCACCTCCAGTTGATCCATTCAGAAGAAAACATCCTCTGAGCTGACAGGAGGCACTTCTTTATTTACTGGTCAGAAGCTTTTGGCAGCAATTGGAGCTCTGGCAAACAGAAGAATCTGTGTCGGGGATATTAGTGGGTTTTAAAAACAAGCAGTGCAAAAATATTGCTGGTCTCTCTTCCAAACAGAGCAGCTTGTTGTGAGTGGATCTTTGAATGATCTCGTTACATTTTCAGTATAATTTCCTCTCTGAATGATGAGACACAAGTGAAACTTGTAGTTTGTGTGACAGATGTGCTCAGTTTCATCACTGATGTTTTTCTGTAACACTAATCCCATCCAGGCAGAACTGTAGAGGGGATAAATCCCATTTGGTTCGGCACAGTGATTAACTCAATTACTTTATTTTGTCTGGATTAAAAGATAGAAAAAAGTCAGCTGGAGGAAAATATTGCATCATCAGTTTGAATTTAGTGACATAAGATTGCAGATAAAGTCAGTACAGTATATTGAATTATCACAAGATTTCCAGGTTTGTTGCTCTTATTTTGTGTTGATGTATTGCAAATTAGAGCTAGAAAGTAAATCTGGGATATTTAAATGTAATCTGTCAGATAGCTGTCATCATGGACTAATTAAAACCTCAGCGTGGAGAGAGACTCTCTATAACCAGACTTAAAGGAAACTGAGTTTCTGGGAGAATCAGACAGATGCAGATAAATAATGAAAAGGTGATGGGGAGGAAAGAGATGGAAAGACAACAGGAATGAAAAGATGGATCAGTTGAGATCCCACACTGACAGTTTCATCCCTGTGTGGGGAAGAGGCAGAAAACTGACAGGAGAGGAAATGCTGGAGCCTGGATTCTCAGCTGTTATTATTCTGCACCCAGGTATCCTGTCTCCGCTTCTCCCAGCTCTCATCTGCTCTGCTGTCCGGCTAACTAATGGAACAGTCCATGCAAATTGCTGGGGTTAATAGAGTGAAGGACAGGGGGGAGGAGGGGGAGGAGGGGGGGAGATAGCACCAATCTGTCCTGAGCTTCTTCCTTCAGCTGATGGGTTGTTTCCACAACAAGTTGCATTTATGTTGCAGATAGATGCCAACTATTCTGACTTAAAGCTCATTGTCTTCATTTGACATAATTTACTCTGCTGCCACTACATCAGGACAGGATGTCAGTTAATTATAAAACACAGTAAAAACATTTAAACTTAATTTTAACTTAAAGTTTTCACTCAGAGGGTTTCAGTTTTTAGGGTTACTTTCAAGTCCGCCTTTCTGTCTTATCACTGATGCTGTCAGGGAGGCAAAGGTTTTCTTCAATCCTTCACTGTGTCCAAATTCACAGGCTGCGTCCTCAGAAGACAGTATTTGCCAGAGGCTGTCCAAATTTGAAGACTCCTCTGATTGCGGCCGACTAATGGGTCCTTCTGTTGCCCCGATTTGAGGGACGGATCTGATGGATCCTCCTCAGCCCAGTCTGTCCCATGATGCATTGTGGGCCAAACGGAGATTTTTTTTTTACTTGTAATGGAGGACGAAGCCAGAGAAATTAATGCAGTTTTAAATACAAATCTGGTGGTATAAAAATGAAAAGTTTCAAGCGGTTGTGTTGTTAATACTTTTATCATTTCTATAGACATTTTTTTATATTATTCTTGTCAGAAATCAAACAAGCTGGTAGAGAAATAAACAAACACCTACAGCAGGTCCATTAGTTCTTCTATTATTGCCATTAAGCTAATTTTGTTGTTTAATAATATTATTTATAGTAATATATTAATATTTTGATGCCTTCATTTAGCTTCTGTTTAGCGTTACGGTTGCTAGGCAACAGGACGTACATTGGAGTAAGGACGGGAATAAAGCAGAAGACTAGACTGTCCAAATTTACAGCCACTTTGTCGCGGTGGACCAAGAACCCGGCCCACCTAGACCGGGTCTTTCAAAGGACCCAACCCCTAAATCTGGACAGAACTCTCTTCTATAGCAGGAACGGACAACTGATGGTCACATCCGGCCCACGGACTTCTGTCCACCAATAAGACAGCCCATCCATGTTCAACATCAAAACATCAGTTTATTTATTTCCTCCATTAAAAACAGTCATTTTTACTGCTAAGATTCAGAGGGAAAAGATGATGAATGGTGAACTTTTGGGCATTAACACATTTTAAAATTTCTTCAAGAATTTTCTGGTTTGAGTCAGGATTTCACCACATATCAAAGCGAGCGTGCACAAAAGTGAAATTGCATTTGTTTTCTGCACTAACTGGCTGTTAGTTCAGACAGAAAGAGCTCAATACCACCTGCTGAATATTCATAGTTGAGCTTTTTATATTCAGGTATTTTCTTTCTGCTCCCAGGAGCCTCTGAAAACATCTGAAGCTCATTTTATTCAATATTTTTATAAGCTCCCCACAGGGCAAATCTGTGACATAATCTAGTTTTTCTTTCAAGTCCTCACAAAGCCTCGTATCTTTGAGTTATTTATTACACCCTGCCAGGCCCAAATTAAGAAGTGGATCTTTAAAAAACTGCTGCAGCTGAATAACTCCAAATCAGAAATAATTACAGTGACACCCTCGAGGCTCATTATTAAAAGCTCTAACGACCTCTCTTCTAGTTTGAGTGTTAAATGATTTTAAACCAGAGGCCTGTAACCTTGGTGTGGTCTTTAGCTCTGGACGTTTAAGCTGTTCTACCCTGAACTTTTCACCTGCAGAAAAAAGGTTTTCTGCTTTTTATGTCTTTCAGACTCTCTCATTACAGCATGTTGATTTCTGCTTTTACAGAAACATGTTTTGTAAATAAACATATTCTGATGGAGTCGTTTTGGACAAGAGAGTCAAGAGATGTTTTTGAACGTATTCAGCTTGTTGCAGAAAGGTGCTAAAAGATGGGAGAAAAAGCATCTAATTAAGGAGAAAGACTGGCATCTTTTCACACCAGCATAATAAAATGAACACACACAGGTGCACACACACACACACACACACACACACACACACACACACACTGTGATGTGTTCTAAATTAGTCCTCCTGGTGGGTCCACACATCCATAGACTATTTTGGACCACTGGGACCTGCAGGACACCCACAGACTGACAGATGATTCAGCAGGTGTTCAAACTTTATCCACCAGTTTATTCCTGTCAAATTATTTTGGATTTACTTAGTTGTAGATTTGACACCAACAAAAAGCCTTACTCAACATCTTATTTGTGCACCGTTCACTTTAGTTTGTTTTATTTGTATGGAGCGAACAACAACAAGACCAAATTCAATCCAAGTACATACATTCACATGTAACACTGGTCAACACGTGCATTTATTTCATCTCAATTTTATTTATTTCACATTCTAAAAATGAAATTACCTACTTATTCAGACTGCAAGTTAATGAGTGATGTCATCAACTGCGAAACATCATTTACTTAATTCGCTTCAGGTCAGCATTTTAGTAAGAGTAAAGTGAAAAGTCTCTATATTGCATAATAACCAAATGGCTTCAACCAGAAGATCTTGCAAAAATAAACCTGATGTATTCTGTTCCATCTGCAGTGAATACACCCTTGTGTCTAACAGGAATCCAGTCACAAGTTTCATAAAGCGTGCTCACTGCTTATTTTGGTATGAAACTTAGAGATCAGGACAAAGCTTGGGCGCTGCACGCGGTCTGCAGAGCATTGAGTATCTGCATCAGTGGACAAAGGGCAAGAAGAGGATGAGAAATATTACTTAAAATCAACTAATAATGTCAAAAAATGTAATTATCCATATTTTATTTAGATAAAAAACTCAGATTTAAAAATGAACTTGGCATAAAAACGTGACCTGATTAATAGAAATGGATGTTATTTTTTGATTCAGTAAATGCCAATTAGTAAAAGTTCTTTATCTAAAGATACCAGAAGACCTTCTTTCAGCACAGACTCCCACCCTGAGCAGCAGTGGGAAGAAATCACTTCCCTGGAAGAAACCTCCAGCAGAACCCCAGGTGGGGGTCTCTGCAGTGCATAGGGGGGAGTTTCTTGTTGTTTGTACGGCGTTTGTCCAAACCGTGATTGGTGGATTGGAATATAGGCGGGATTCTTGGGTAGGAGGAGTTTGGCAAAACTGTGATTGGTTAGATTGTCTTGTCTTATGGGCAGAAGATTTTGTAATGTTAATAATAAAATTATTTGAACATATAAACATAATTTGACTGTTTATAGTTTCAAACAGAACAGTGTCTGAAATATGTAAATATGATTCTTTAACTTCAAATTCTGTCTGGATTTATGACTAATACAACTATTGATATTCATATTTTCCAGACAGGTTAGGGCTGTTTTGATCGAGCTGAGTTGTTACACGTCTCCACGTGTACGGTGTTCAAATTGTGTGCAGAGAGCACCTTTTTATCTCGAGTTCTGACTAATAATGTTATTTAGATTTAAAATAAAGGCGATTTTTGGCCATTTCACAAAAGTCAAATAGACCAATCACATCTTGGGCAAACTCCTCCCACAAAATAAGAAACTCCCACTTTGTGACTGCAGAGACCCCCTTCTCATAGAAGCAGAATCTGCTTTGACCGGGTCTGGCAGCAGTATTTTGAGTCAACTGAGACTTTTAGACACCCTGATAATAACAACTAACAATCGTCCATCCTAGAAGAGATTTCCTGCATAATTTTGTTATATTTTAGTAATATGCATGTTATGATTTATGAAAATATGCCTCAATTCAGATGGAAGAAAGAGGTCCTGGTTGCTTTTCTAATGTGGGAGTTAAATATCCTGGTAGGAATCACACCAAGTTTCTGTTGTGCAGTAAATACACTGGAACAAAGGAGCTAATCATAGAATCACTCAGTAACACTCTGAATGTGATCAGATGAGCTATAAAATAAATGTTCTCTCTGACCTTTATTTGTGCTCGAGGACTGAATGATTGACACGCTCATCTTCTTCCCTGTTGGAGGAGTTCTGAAACTTGTAATTTATTGCAAACCGTGATTGTATATTTTTCTCATGTGACAAACGAGTACCCTGGTCATGACCTCCAACCTGTAAACTGCACCACAGAGCAGTATATATATCTGTAGCAGTGCAGAGGAGGAGTTAACAAGCTGCTCTGACAGTAGCTAAGAGAACATCGATCTGTGTGACAGAGGCTTCAA
Source organism: Cynodonichthys magdalenae (assembly GCA_031762555.1). Lineage (NCBI taxonomy): Eukaryota > Metazoa > Chordata > Actinopteri > Cyprinodontiformes > Rivulidae > Cynodonichthys > Cynodonichthys magdalenae. Next base: position 20,013,578 of record JARVJO010000039.1, read on the forward strand.
CCTCTGCCAGCTGAGGGCTGCACATCTCTAATTCCCTCTAATCAAGTTCACTGCTGTGATACAGTGGCTCAGATTAGGACGGATGTAAAAGAAGCGGAGATTAATTTGTGTTTTCAGCCTTTTAGGAGCTTGTGAAAATAATTTTTTTCAGTCGGTTCCATTCGTCTCTAGGCTTTTTTTGGTTCTTGTCTTGTTGGATAGTTGAATCAGCTGGGGAGCTGTGGCTGAATATTTTCTCATTATGAAGGTGTTAATTGCAGTTTAACTTGCTGAATCTTGATAAGTGCGCAGCTCGAGCCACCTGTTGCCTTCAGGCCGAGTCGTGGTGCAAGGAGAAGCCCTCCATGTTCTGTCAGAGCTGAGGGAACAGGACCCTCCATGTTAACGCTCACTTCCTCTATTTGATTCAACCCTCTGATGCTGCTACAGGAAATGAGGAACAAAACTCTGATTGTTCTCTTTGATTCTGAGCGACATTAGCTTTTCATCCTCACTGCTCTCATTCTCTTTGTCTTTCTCCCACATTCATGCCTTTTATACTTCATGTTTGTGTGTCTCCGTGGCGCTCTGTGGGAACAGATAAATGTAGAGGGCCGGTGCTGACTGCTGGGCAGATGACCTGATAGGCTGCTGCAGCTCAGATTAAAGACACTGTTTGATGCTGGAACATTAAACTTTCAGGCTTTTTTGGGGGTTTTATCTCTCCATTGTGAGGTATTGCCACCCATCTTCCCCACAATTTAAAATACCGCAGCTTACAACAATTTTAGGCGAGACAAATAAACTCCTCGCAGTGTTGAAATAGTCTAAATGTAAATGCCCTCTGAAGCTTTCTGTTCTTCCTGAACAAATAACCTTCTCAGATGAAAGCAGCTCTGAATGACCCTGCTGTAATGTATGCACAGGGCTGTAAGAAAAATGATCCAGTCAGCACACATGCATCTGTGCCTGCTGAATAAAAGAGAGAAAAAAGAAAACTTAATTTGCCTCAGGATGTCCTTTACTGTGATTATGGGTGGCTTGGTTCTGCAGTAAAGCCACATCTCTGGACTTATAATCACAGTGAGGGAAGCTCTGGGTCCCTCTCTGTGGGTTAAGGACTTCAGAATTATGTTTTTACTGCAGAGTGTTATGTTTTTATTGCAGGCAATGCTGCACATGTTGCTGCGGGAGTTATTAACTGACACAAAGTATTAACCGGTAAAGTGGCTGTTTTTATGTTAAAAATACATTCTGCACATTTAGAATTTTCTCCCTGAGCACATTCAAACACAGACATGCTTAGGATCAAAACTAAAGCAGGTTTTAGAAATAAAAATTTTAATTAAAACAGAATGCGACAGTTTACAAATCTCAAAAACCTTTTTACTTACAGTGAGATGAACTGTAGTTATCAAATTTCAAAACTAAGAATTTCTACCATTTTTAGAGGGAAAAAAGTTAATTCTGAATTTAATACCATGGTACACTCCTGATCAAAATCTTAAGACCAGTCAAAAAATTGCAAGAATTTGCATTTTGCACTATTGGATCTTAATAAG
>JARVJO010000039.1:20030927-20042796 GCA_031762555.1 Cynodonichthys magdalenae
ACAGCTGATCAACATGTGAGTTTAATGTTCTCTACGTCAGAACTTATTCGACTCATGTGTTTCCATCTCTCCTTTTGCGCATTAACTCTTTTTCAAAAAACCCAAAAACCACCTCAAGCGAGCGAATAAACTTTTTTGTGCATTAGAGGAAGTTTTTTCAAATCGGACCATTTCCATTCACCTTTTCTAATGTGAAACTTCAAATGCACATTAAAAAACGTTGATGGAAACACAGTTACTGAGAGCAGGCTTCAGTAGTTTGGAGCAAGCGTGCAGACTCCTTGTCTTGTTTCCTCAGTCGGACCTCAAGAACTGGACTCCAGAACTGCAGACATAAAACTGTAAATCTGACAAAGATAAGCTGCTTTTTGACATCTTTGCAGCAGATTTTTCAGAGGAAAGACGAAACGACCTCTGACAACTCATTAGTGATAGATTTGTGCTACAAACTTCAAGTAAGTCAGCTTTGGTTTGGAAAATAAAAAAGCAACAAGGAAATCCTAAACATTTGAGATTCATTTGTTTTAAATAGAAATAATCTCTTGAATAGGGCTGAGTATTATGGCCAATTCTCTGAATCGACTAATCACAAATCAATTCAGTTCAATTCAACTCAACTCTATTTTCTATAAATGTATGAAACTGCAATAAAATTTATAAATGTGACAAATCAAGAGAATTGCTTCAAGTGATGATGAGTGAATTGTGTGAAATCAGTGATGCCATGTTTAAGGTTGTGTTTGATCACAGCACATTTATTAAAAACATTCTACCTGCTACAAGCTCCTTCCTACCAGACTGCAGAGGTCAGGACATCACTGATCGCTGCACGTTCAAAATGAGCTCAGATCTTTGTTTCCTGTGGAACATCTAAACCTCACCTTATCAAAAAGCTGAAGTGTGTTTACTTTCTCAGTCTGAGTGTGTGTGATGCCGCAATTTAAGTTGATGAAGAGGTGTGTGTCCAGTATTGCCTCCGACAGCTGTGCTGCTCGGAGGCAATACAGTCGTCACGCACCATCTGCCGCGCACACACGCGGGCCCACGCAGACACGTCGGCTCGTGCGTGCATCAACACGTTGTGATTTAAGCAAACAGGCACATCCACCACCTGCCGTGGCTCTCAGCCACCTACTGCTGTCTCTCCACACACACACACAGGTAGTGCCAGTCTGTGTTTAGTTTCTCTTACTTTCTGTAAAACATTCTGATATTAAATGTGTGTGTGCAGACAGTCAGGGAAGGAGTGTGTTTTAATTAGCTTGTATGCTTCTGTAACGGTTGCTTCTAAACACTGATATCGCTCCCAGGAGCCGCTGAAAGGTGCTGCTGTGTTTTCTGAGTGTGTGTGTCGAGGGGGTGATTGGATTATTGTATCTCAGCATTTCAAAGCGCCCGTGTGTGTGTGTGTGTGTCACAAACAATAGAGAATTTAAGCTTAGATAGATGGCACAAAGCTGCAGCAATAAATCCGCAGGGACAGCAGCTCCTTTTTGTAAGTCTGTGTGCGTGTTTTTATACCCGGAGAGCATCCTGCTTAACAACAGAGCGAGCGTTTCTGCTGCGGCTGGATCTGCAGACTAACTGTCCAATGAACTGCTTCACTGAGTGTCTGACACCTAATGGCTTCTTTACTCACTGCCTGCTTTAATAATCTTACTAAGAACTGCATCAAAACTAAAACAGGAAGAGATCCAGTTTGTCTGTTGCAGATGCACTTTGTCTCCTGCCTCTGTAATGTAGTTATTAAGACCCCCTGCACGCGAAGTGGGGGTCACATGGTTTTCATACTATTTATTTATTTATTTATTAAAAGAAGTATTTTTTTAGTGACTTTTGGTCGACCTTAGCATGGAAACAGTCGCACCGATCAACATGAAATTTGGCAGGTACGGTTTTATGATAGACCCCATATTTGAGGAGGGGCTCCATCTGAAAAGGGGGTGTCTGGGCATAAAAAAATGCTTTTAACTCAAAATCTATTCAACATAGGAGCTTCAGATTGTTTTGTTGTTTAGCTCTGATGAAGGGCTATCCATCGGCCCACTAATGAGCACCCCCCCCCCGTCCCCGTCCCCCCAAAAAATCATTGAATTTGTTCTGTTGAGTTCTGAGTTGTGCTGTGTTGCTGCTTTGCAGTATCTATTTGTATCTTCTATACGTTCTGCAAGACCTTTAATAAACCTTACATGACAGACAACATAACAGCAGAATAACATGACTTTTATTAAAGAAATATTCAAGTTGGAATTCAACAAATGCATTTTAAGGTAAAAAAGACAAAATAAGACTTCTAATTGAGGTGGATGGATGGATAAATACATAAGATTTTTTTTTCTTTCCTAAAAGACAAAATTCTAGCTTCTTTTTTATTTTACACACACTTTTCTGATTATTATTTCAAGAAAAAAACAACAAAAACTATTTAACTCCTGTCTAAGCTTGTTTATCTTCCTGCTTAATGACAGAAATGAGGTAAATTGGGCTGCTGATGGATTTAAAGTGACATCACATCAGCAGCAGGAGAAAATGGATCATGTTGAAGCAGCTTTTATCTCCTGTTTGTGATCATTTTGGGAAGGCTGGTTTAATGACTAATTTAATCACTAATGGATGGCTTATTTAACCGAGTGGCTCTACAAAACTCCACATACTAATACTGAAGCTTTTTTTTATTCTAATAAAAAAGAGGCAGGAAGCCCAGAGGCTGCAGGCATTCATTATTCTACAGGAAAGGGGCATTTATCACTGAGATTAAAAACACTCAGAGACATTTGCATATGAGACAAAATTATATATTTTGGCTCAATAAATCATTTTGCAGCTCCAGGTTTGGAGCTTTGGAGAAAAATGCCCCCTAAAAGTTGACTGAATATCTTGTTATATAACTTATTTATCTGAAGCTCTCAGAACCGTGGACGGTTATTTAAACGCTGCTTTTGTGTCTTTGTGGGTCTTACCTGCACACGTGTAATAACACATGTAATAACACTGATTACTGTGTCACATTACTGTCAGTGTGATGAACAGTCGAGGTAAATGCATTATGATTTTACAAACCAAGTGAAGAGAAACCTAAACCTGCAGGTTAGTGGCCCTGGAGGAGCAGGACTCAACACTCCTGATTATATTTACTTGTGTTTTAGATTCTAATAATTATTTTTATGATTTTATGAACGAGCAGTTAAACAGCTTCATGGCAGCTGTTGGTGTCAGAGTGACTTCCTGCAGAGCCTCTGTTCTCTGTTCATCACGTGTGTCAACAATTCAATCAATCATTCATTGTGTGTGTGTTTAGAGAAGTGATGAGGCATTATAGTGTGACGATTGTTTTTATTTTATTTTGTGTGTGCGTGTCCATTCTGTCACTCGCTGAGTATTTGTGTGACTGAGAGTCTGGGAAGCTCTCCAAAAACAGGACATACGCCCTCCAATCACCAGCTGTTTACCTCAGATAGCTCACACTAAATTTGGGGGACCACACACCCACACACACACACACACACAGAGATCTCCCACAAACTGTCAATCACTTCATCTCTCTATCAATTTGATTAGACGATTTTTGACACAGAGGTGGAGTCATGTGATCTTGACGTGTGTACTCGTGTTTTGGGGATATTTATTTGTTTCCACGGCCGCAGTGACAGGAAGTGAGTTTAGTCCAGGAAGGAAATGATGGCATTTATGTTTGATGTGGAGTTTTGGTTAAAGGTCGCAGTGAGGACAGGTTTGAGTATCCAGATAATAAATGAAAGTCACTGTGTCCTCTGAAGTGATGAAAGCACAACTGTGTGTGTGTGTGTGATGTCTCTAGAGTTATGACAGTGCCCAATTACAGCGTAAGCAGAGACCAGTGACTGGCTGCCTGACTAACGAACCAACTGTGTGTGTGTGAGCTTGTGTGTTTGCTCTAATAGCTTCATATTGCTGGATAAAATGGCTGCCAGATGGCCGTTTGCTTCCTGAAATTGTCCTGAAACTTCAAGGTGACGGAACCAGTGATTCCTAAATTTGCTCGGGGACGAGGAACATGATCTGTGAAATGATGTCACGCAGTGTGGGGGGATATATTCAGAGCGTTGCTTATAGAATCCTGCAAATAAGGAGATTTGTGTACATAAATCAGGGCTGTAATGAGACAAGAGAGGAGGATGGTTTTAATATATTTCTAAGAAATGAAGCTTTTGCAACAAACTCAATGGACTAGCTTCTCTCTGATTTCTCTTCAGATTTTAGAACGTCAGACTCATTTTCAAACACGGAGACAAATTTAGATTAAAACTCAGCTTCAGAGTTGAAATCCCTGAGGCAACGCACACAGCAGAGTCTCTTCCTCTCAGCACGTAGCTGCAGAGGCTGCAGGAGATCAGGGGTAAGCTGCACCCTGGTCAGGACTCCAGGTTGGTTTTTATTGTTCTTTTAATTGTTTTTTATTTGGCATAACAGTTTCTACCTTGATGTAAAATCTTGTGTTTTATTTATTTATTTAAGTTCAAGTTATCTTTAATATCCCCATCATCCCACATCAACCATAAATACAGTACATATCATAAAAACCATCACGGAACACACAACATTCAACAAGAAGTGTTTAAAAGACAGTAACAGCAGGTTAAAAAAGAATTCTTAAATCTGCGTCCTGGTGATAAGAGAGAAACTCTGAGAAGAGGGGGTGGTTAGCTTTCTTAAAGGATCTGTTTCAGTGGAGAGTAGTGATGTTATTTAGTGGGACATTTACTGCAAAGACTAACAATGTGGTGTGTGCGTTTTTTTGTTTTTCTGTGTCAAAAGCCCATAACAGCAAATAAAAAGAAAAAGTAAGAACAGATTCAAAAAAACTACTATCCATGTTAAAATTCCTTCATTTATGATAAAAGTGCATACGTTGAAAAAAAAAAACAAGTAAAATGAAATGAAAGGACTCAAACTTTTAAATAAAAACAAAAAACAGCTTCAGGTCCTTCCCGTCTTGTTTGAACAAAAGTTTATGTCGATACAAACGTAGCATCAAACATTTTCAATAAATTAGCTTTAATCATCTGTTTAAACCTATAAATCATCCTGGAAGTTTTAAATTAGACATATCCTGCTTTTAAATGATTCATTTTCACATTTAAATCCTTCAGTTGGGTCTTTATAAAGTGGAACTACAAAGCTTTGGTCTGAATTCCTCTTTATTCTAACTTCACCAGCTCCTCTTTCACCACTTTTCTGCTGTGTCTCAAATCAGCTGGTTTAGTTACTGCTCTTTTAAAACACTTCAAGCCCCGCCCCCTCTGGCTTCCAGACCGGTCCACTCCGGTTTGAGAGAGGAGGGATTATGTTTTCTAGCTTGTGGAGTCACCCACATTGTTATTATTAACTTTGCTATTTTACATCCCAATATTTTACCTATAAATGAACTTTCTTATCATAAATCATGTAAACCAGAAGGTGTGAGCCTGACTGAAAGATTCTTCATCTGTAAACGTTTTGTACAACTTTTTATTCACAGAAGCTTTCCTTCTCGTCTCATCACAAACCCACATTTAAAAAATAAATAAAACAGAGCAGAGATTTCTCTCCGGACATGTTTTTGTTTGTTTCATAGCAACAGCAGGAGTGGCTGCAGCTTCTCTGCAGAACTGCTTTCAGAGGAAACAGAACATCAGCACTTTGAAGAGAAGGTCATCTGAGTGCTGGCTGCAAGAGATCCCAAGACCTGTGTGTGTGTGTGTGTGTGTGTGTGGGTGTGAGACTGGCTGCTTTTAAAGTACAAAGACTGCTCAACTACACAATCATACACGTTCACACACACATATTGGAAGCAAAGACACACAGATGAACACACAAAGCATGATTACACACCTGAGCTGAGGCTTCAGAGTGCTACCTGCTCTCAGCTAATGGGGTCAGCTGGTGGGAAAATGCTTTGAAAAATCAACTAAAAGTACAAAAAGCTGCTCTTTACAAAGCTGTGGGCCCATGAGGTCCAGAACAGACTGACCTGACCTGAGTATCAGCGAGACAAGACGTCCAGGAGAAGCTTCTGTTTTAAACATGAAAACATCCGTTTATTAAACCTGTTTGAGATGAGCTTATTACCTTTATGTTCTTCTTCTTTCTCTTTAAAAACACAACCTATAAGTTTTCTATCTCAGCTCACTGATGCAGGTTTTGCCAACAAAATCCCGGTGCTTGTATCGCAGAGCTCTAAAATCCTCTCGTCATAAAATTAGTTGTGGAATGAATGCATGAGATGAAAAAGGCAGTTTTCTTTCTGTTTGCAGAGAGTTGCTGGTTGGAAACACTTTTATTGCTCAAATGGGTTCTTAATAGGATATCAGATGAAGGTAATCAGGCATCAGTGGAACCATTATGAAATCAAAGTGCTGGTTTAGGGTTTTTCAAAGTTGCTTCTGAGGGCAAAGAGACAAGAAGAAGAAAAAAATCAGGTTAAGGCTCAGAATATGATTAACTTTTATTAGATCCATGTTTTTCCCAGAGTCAGCCACAAAGTTGACCATAAATCATCTGAACTCGGTCAAACTGTGACCCTCATTACAACACACCACCTCTGCTCTGTGTAGGGGTGTATGTGTGTGTGTGTGTGTGTCTGCAGTTTTCTCTTCTACATGACTTTTCACCGTCTCGAATTATTTAACCTTATAAAAATACCAAATAGATTGGAATAAATTGTAATAAACTTGACTGTTCAAACTGTATTATCACATCGTTAGGACTTTTCTGGAAAAAAAATAAAAACGTACACACACACACACACACACACACACACATACTCGACAGCAGAGCAGGTCTGTGTGTGCAGAAAACAGATGAAAGGAGGAGATGGCCAGAGGGAGAAACACAGCTCTTTTTCAGCATCACTTCCTGCAACATTCAGCCTCCAGGCATCACAAGACGAGACCAGAATCACAGATGGGAGATCCAAGAAAAATTAGAAAGCTTTGTTTTTTTTCTGCACAGTGTGGTTCACAGCGACAGAACCATAAAATCAGGTTCAAATTTCACTATTTTATGTCAAAATTAGAAAAAAAGAAACATTTGAGTTTGATGTTCAGTTTGTTGCTCAGACAAGAGAAAATGGACTTAAAAAATAAAAAATATATAAAGTTAACTTCAGTTTTAAATATAAGCTAATTTCTGGAGGTTTTTTGTTATTTTTTTGTGTTTTTATTTCAGCAGCTGAGCGCAGTGATACCTGATTCTGCAGTTTTCTCTGACAGATTAAAGTCATCAGAAGCAGCTCTCAGGGGAGAAATGTGTGAAAATGAATTATTTTGACTGTTTTTTAACAAAAGCCACACTTCAGTGAATTCTTCTTGAGCAGATTAAAGCTGAATATTGTTTCGTAACAATGATGGTGTGACACTTGGGAGGATTTCAGATGAAAATTGGGTTTGTTTTCTCTGCTCCTTAATTTAGTTTCTGCAGGTATCATCACCAGCTGGCATGTTTTGTGCAAACTGGGTCAGATTAACGTCCATGTCCCAGGAGACGGAATTATTTTGACTTCAAACATGCAGCGAATTTCATTTCCACAAGTATCGTCACCAGGAGCTCTCAGGAAGCTCAGACCCCCCTTTGAGCCGACTGTGACCTGCTTCCTACTCAAATAACCTGATTTTTTTTCTTTTTTGATAGTTTCTATTTTATTACACAAGACATGAGGGGGAAATAAATAAACAGCAACAACAAAATGACTCACTGAGCATCTTTTTTTATTTGTTTTTGGAGCATTTGAGTTCAGCCGTGTTCACTGAACAAATAAAGACAGAAAAAATGTTAAGTTCTTAGAAATGTTGAATATAAAAACATGAGGCATAAAAACTGACATTTTCAATTTTAGTCTAAAAAACTGAATTGTTGCATGTTTGAATAATTATAAAGTTTTGCAAAACTTCTCACAAGATTTCAAAAACCCAGAAGTCACAAACGTTTGAAGCCAGACAAGGTTTATTTTATTTTTTTTCCATATGTATTTAGATTTTTTAAATTAATACATTACACCTCACAAATACTGGTGCATCCTTCTGACCAAGTTTATAAACACATTTTTTATTTTTTTTTAATTTAGAAAATAAATTAAAGTTGAATTAAACAATTTTCAATAATTTTCAACCTAAACTTGTTTTTAAGTTGCTTAAAAATACAGAAAACTTGTTTTGTTTGCAAGAAAAGACAAAGATTAAAACATATTAAGCAATATTTCTCACGTAAGTTTTAATATAAATATGTTAAATTCTTGTAATCCAGCACTATTTGAGTACAAGCTGAAACTTTTTTTTATTCGTCACCAAAGCTGCAGCACAATATTTTTAGAATCTGGTTCCAGTTCTTGCCAAAGCGGGCCAGTAAGCAATTTTCTCCAACTATAAAAAGCCTCGCTGGCACCGGAGGATCAGCGGGTTTTTGGTGAATCGCAGTTTCTTTGAACTCCGCTGCTGTTTGTGGACCGCTAGAAGGTCTGATTTGTCATTTTTCTTACTGTGCCAAAAAGTAAGCTGCTGTTTAAATTAGATATGAGAATTGGGCTGGGATAAATCATCTCCACAGAAATCAAAAGTTGGTTCAGTAGCACAAAGACTTTGTGCCGCATTAGAGTGTAACGAATCGTCTCCAACCTCCTGCGGCAGAAAGATCACAGTTCAGGGTTCAGCGTTCTGCTGGGTTTGGGATGTTAGTTCTTTTGGTTCTGCTGCTCAGCGGCTCATTAAATATGAATGGTTGTCTGCTGGTATCATAACATACACTGCTATTTAAAATAAATGTTTCCAGTCTGCAGTGTTTGTGTGCAGAGAGTAAAAGGCTTGGACTGAAAACAAGTAGGACAGCAGAGACCCCTGTGACCAGACCTGCAGGCAGCCTGGCACCACACAAACCACCACTGTGTGTGCGTGTGTGTGTGTGTGTGTGTGTGTGTGTGTGTGTGTGTGTGTGTTCTTACATGTGTTGTGAACCCTGTCCACACAGGAACAATGTTTTGCAGAAACACAAAAGCTTTTTTTTATTGTTTCAGAGACATCTGATGAAGATTAACTTCACCTTAACTAGATCAGCAAACCTCTTTAATTATCATTGCACCAAATGACATGAAGTAAATCCTTAGAAACGCTTGAATTTTAAGTGTTTTCAAGGTTTGGAAAGTGCTTGATTTCTGTATAAAGTCCTTGAAAATGCTTGATATTCTAACTGCACAGTTTTGTAATAAATAACACTCTGACAGATTAAATCAAAACCTCAATTTGATAATTTTATGTTAAAGACACAAACTAGAGGGCAATCATTTAGCTCAGAGTGGTTTTGCTCCTTTTTGTACCATCACCTGTGGACCAGCTACGAAGCTACTTTGGGCACCTAACTCTGTGTCTTACTAGTCTTGCCAGGCTGTTGCTGTTTTAATGGCTGCTGACTCAAAAACACTAAATACAAAGAATGGTTGAAACAAGGACCAAATCCTCCAGTAGATTCCTACAAGATGTACGAGCAGGACCTGCAGCTTTTTGAGACGAGGGCGATGCTCTCGAGCCATGATGCAATAGTGAGAGGGAGTATTACATTTAAGCTAGCTTACAACTCTGCAGGTAAATTGAACATTGATTGTTTGAAGGATGGATCGAGCCAAGGTTTTATGTCGTCTGGTGCACTTTGAAATGTGCAACAACAAAATATTTTTATTGAAGGTGGTTAGCTAAAGGCTTAATTACACAAAGAGCATCTGTGGCATGTTACACCATGCGTGCTGCACACCTGATGTCTTGCTTGTCCATTTTATTTTAATGCTATAACTTGCACATAACTTGAGTATTTTAGATTGTTGACAGGCTCCCTTCACATAAGGAAAGCTGTGTGTTGTGGTTATAAAGGTTAGTGGAGAAATGTGCACAGAGATACAGACAGTTTACCTTGAAAATGCTTGAAAGATGCTTGAATTTTATAGTGGGAAAATGTATGAACCCTGAACCAAAATCAACAATATGACAGAAAACTGCAGAGAAACATCAACACATCAAGTATACATTCAAAAATTCAAGAATCAAAAAAGTTTTAAACTCCTCCCTTTCTTCCTCAGTCTTTTGCTGAACATTTTGTCTGAAATCCTCCATGATGGTCGTGTGTTTGTGACACGACTCCCAGTCAGCTGTAGTTTCCAGAGAGTCCCCATTTTTCATGTGTAAAATCACAGAAAACATGTAAAACTAGAAGAAATGTAACATTTCTCAGTAGAATGTTTAAGTCTGTTCCTGTCGTGTCTAAAAATTACCAAGTACTGCTTGTTCAATCCAAGCCGATACACAACACGGCTGTCCTTTAAACATGAATTTCTCTCTGCAGAAAATCAATTTAATTCAAGACACAATCTGTGTTTCTGTCCCGGCTACACGCTGAGGCTCAGAGCTGACTGCTAACTGCTCCAACCTGAAGACCGAAGTACATGACAGCACTACCAAACGTATTACTGTGGAACAGGAAGTTCTGTCTCGGCTTTATTCAGCATCCGCTCACACAAACTGCATCCTGTCAGTGGTTTGAGCAGCGGGGAAGAGCTGGTTGTCTGGACTCATCAGCCAACAGAAGCTGCTGCTTTTATGCTCCTGTTTGCTGGTTTGTACTTCTGATGAAGGTTCGTTTGGAAGTGATTGAGTTATAAACCATCTGAGGAGTCGGGCTTTAAATATGAAGGAGGTTTTAGTTTGGGTTTGACATCATAACTCCACATTCCTTTTCTTATCTGAGCTGCAGAAAATTCCTTCTCATCTGAGTAAAAGTGGGCCAAGTAAACACCCCGAACTGCAGAGTCTGATCTGATCCATTTATAGAGATCTCCCCAGCAGACACCGCACGCTTCTCTTTCCAAGAAATTATCACCGTTTTAGTTTGTTCAAATAATCATCAAGCTAAAACGCAAAGAAGGTGTTTGTTTCGATCTGAGAGTCTGCCATAACGTGGCGTAAATACACGTCAACGCCTACATAAGGGGGCACACGCTGCCATCCAGGGCGGCTAAATTTGGTTTCTTAGACTCCAGCCAGAAATTAAAAATGTGAAGTTACAGATTAAAGTCAGAACCCAACATGAAATGCTTCTTTGAGTTGGTGCAGGGAAAAACAAAAAGAAAAGAAAATAATATTTTAACCACCGCCCGGGCTCTTCTGCTTCGTTGTTAGCGCCGCTGCGATCTCCCGGCGGAGCGCAGAGACTCATGTTTTCCAGAGTTTTTGGAGCGTTTGAAAAACATGAAGCTGGGGCTGCTGGGAGAGCCGCTTCACTCAGGAGCTGCTTAGATATTCATGCTTTACACTTTCACTGCTGTCTGCCTCTCAGTGCAGCAGTCTGAGCTCATGCAGATGCATTTGTTCTCCTGTGGAAACATTTTGACCTGAATGTGCAGAATTTCAGGTGAGCACAAACACTTAGCAGGCTGTTTTTTTAGGGTTTTTTTTTTGTCTTTGTCAACGTCTGAATGTACGTTTGTGCAGATCGATTTGGTGTAATTAGTCATATTGATTTATTTTGGAAATCAATGTTGAAACAACAGGAAATATTTTTTATAACTGAAGCCTAAAAACAAAAATTAAACTATCCTGCAAAAATGCTAGTGTGAATGCTTATTGCTGAAAACTTCAGCTGAAAGCTGCTGAAATGGAGCTGAAAATGTTTTGGAGTAAAACTGTTAATGACAGTGGTAACACTTAAGTTAGAGTAACTATTAATTAGTTACTAAGGACACCAAAGAGGAACTACTTAGGAACTACTGAATACTTAGAATCAACTTAGTAAGTAGTGCATAGTTCCTCTTTATTGTCCTTAGTAACTACTTAGTAACTAATAGTAACTAGTAGTTACTGAGTAGTTCCTCTTTATT
>JARVJO010000039.1:20046063-20058691 GCA_031762555.1 Cynodonichthys magdalenae
CTGAAATCTACAATCATCTCCTTTGTTGAGATGATTGTTCCCACACCAGGCCACAAAGAGGTCCACCAGCTCTCTGTCCTCAGCTTCCTGTCCATCTCTGATACACCAACAACTGCAGAGTCATCTGAGCAGCAGCATCTCCTGATTTGGTTAAAGACAAACTTATGGAAGAGTCCATGACTGATGTTGAAGAACATCTGAGATTTAACAGGAAAGCTGTGGCTCAAAGGAGGGTGGGATGTCTGTTTGTCTGGGGGCAGGAGATGAGGAAGATGAGCTTGTTCCTGAGCTAAATCTGTTGAAGAATGAGTTCAGCTCATTTGCTCTGTCCAGACTTCCATCCATTTGATTCTCCCTTTGCTTGAAGCCATCAGATTTTGTCCCATGTTGGATCCAGCATGTGTGTGAGGATGCCCACACCTCTCTGGTAGGTTCTGGTTATTGAGAACAGACCACATCACAACACTTCACCTTCACCCGTCATCGTATATGGGCCTGAGGGGCCACACCCTCCTCACATGGACCCATCAGTGTGCTCATACTGCTCATTTATTTGAGATATTTTAGACATTGGAAAATACCTTTCAGTATGTTTTATTTCATTCCCACCTCTCTGTCAGGGTGCTCATCTTTTTCTTTGTCAGTGACTGGAGTTGTATTCTCAGCTAACTCAGGCTAAAGGTTATGGGGCAGTATGAGGGCCAAAATTAAGACTATTGCACAACCAGCAGTTGCTAATTCCTTGTAGTAGGAGGCTATATCTATTCCTAAACAAACTATTGATCTGATTAATGATAGGCCGGCACCACTAACTGAGAGGCGATGCTCATTTGCGTTAGCATTGGAGAAGCTAGCGACTAGCATGCCCAGGCTGCTCACCTACTTTTTTTAGATACAAACTTTTTTGAATAAAGAAAACTTCTCAACAAAAAATGATTGACATATAAAACCTATAAGCTCCATGCACTGACAGGTGTTCCTTAGACAGGATTTACAGTTCAACATGACCTCAAGCATAAATATTAAACATAAAACAAGTGACTGTGAAGCAGACAGCTTTAGTTACCACCTGAATTAGCAGCTGTGTTTGCCTTTGTCTATTGGTCAACGGCAGGGATGTTTTTTTGTCTTTAGCTGAATTATGAAAAATATCTATATATGAAATTATAAAATTATATTTCAATATAGAGTAGCCTTGCATAATACCCTGTCAAAAACTGTAAAAGCCCTAATTTGATAGTTCAGGCTTTTCTCATAATATAGGCATTTTATGTCAACCATTTTTGTTGAAAAAGTTTTCTTTATTCAAAAACGTTTGTGTCAATATGTGAACAGCCTAGGCATGCTAGTCACTAGCCTCTCCAATGCTAACGTCAGCTTATGCATGCTAGTCACTAGCCTCTCCAATGCTAACACCAGCTTATCCATGCTAGCCGCTAGCCTCTCCGCTGCTAACGCCAGCTTATCCATGCTAGTTCCGCTACAAGGATGTAGCAACCGCTGGTTGCATAATAGTCTTAATTTTGGCCCCCATACCACACCATAAAAAGTCTCATTCAGCTGTGACTAGCAGAGGTTTTGCAGGCACCTCAAACTCGTCTTGAGCCCATTTTATTTTTGTTGTGAATGCCTCATAATAAAAGCACCAGAGCTGTATTTTGACTCAGGCATAGGAGCTCTTTTCTGACAACAAAGCATTTAAGGCTAATAACTGGGTTAAAAATACCATGGATAATTAAGAATAATATTTGGAAACTGGTTAAAAGTTTGATTTAACAGATCAAGAATTTTACAGGTTATGTATAATTCTCATAAAAATATACTACCTTTAAACATCCAAGTAAATTTTGTTAAAAGAGAGAGTTGTTGCAGTCTTGAGGTGATAGAGATGTTTGTGAAACCTAAATTTAGAACCAGTTTGAAGGAGCAGTGTACTTCAATCCAAGGAATAAGATTATGGAATAATCTGGAGAGTGATGTTAAAGATGCCTGATCAATGTGTATGTTTAAAAGTTGGTTTGTTGAAGAAATATAAAATAGTATAAAATACGTATTATTCAAGAAGGGCTTGATGTTGGTTTTGTTTTTTGTTTTTTTACTTTAACTTTTTTTTTTTAATGGGCAGATATAAGTTTTTTTGTCTTTTTGCTGTCTTTCATTTTATTTGTGTTTTTTATTTTTATTGTATATAGAGTTTGTTTTGTTTTCAAATGAATAAAGTCACAATCGATTTAAAGGACTGCTGCCAAAGTGAGTACAAACCAAGCTGAGGCTGGTGGAGGTGGGCGATGAAATAATGTGCCTGGCCAAGACTACGGTTTTGCAAGCTGAGCACACAACAAAAAGAACTTCCCCTCAAAATATGACCACACTCATAGCAAACACCCAGAACTCAGTAAGACTACAACAAAAATTAGTATTTTCTCTGTGTTTTGAGACGCTTGTCTCCAGCATGACACAGAATTTATTTTACACTTTTAAATCAGAAACCCCAGAGCAAAAGCAACCTTGTTTCTTGTCAAAATGACACAACAGAGGAAAAGTTCAAAATGAAAAGAAAAAAATTCTGCCGGCATGTTTAAAGTACACAGAGACAAAAAACAAAAATTTTCTCCTGGAGAAATTTGAAGTGCTCAAAAACCGAAAAAGAACATTGTAGTTTACTGTGCAACAAAGAAAAATGATCTTGGTTCTTCCTCAGATGAGTTTTTAAAGATAAATATTTAAAGCTCCATCCTGGACAGCTTACAGCGCTCAGATTACTGCATGTGGACAGCTGTCCATGCTGTATATAAACTTCTACTTTATGTTCCTGTGTTAGGCCTGACATACAGTAGCTGCAACTCCCAAGTTAGTTTGCTTCACACAGGCAGGAAACCATCAGTCACTCTGTACCCTCAGGTCCAACAAACACACACCCTCACACACCCTCACACACACACACACACAGATGCAGCGTAGTAGATGAATGTTCGGTGGCAGGCAGAGAGAGAGGTTTTCCACATGAGGGATTCTGTACAATGGATCTGTGGTCATTCTCCATCACACACACGCACACACCAGGAAGCACACACCAACTATATTGATGTAAACATACACACACACAAGGATGACACGTTGTGTGGATTCAGCTGGGTGATGAATGAAGCAATATTTCAGTCTAAACCAGCATCCCACCACAGATGGTGGTATAGAAGTGCCTATATATTACACAAACACACACATGCACACACACACTTATTACCTATCTTTTACACTTACACAAAATGTCTGAACCCATCTGTCAGAGTGCGACAGGGTCTGCAGCACACAAAAATTACCTGTCTTATTACACACACAGATGCAAATACATGTAAATTTACATTCCTACGCAAACACATAGAGAAACCACACAAACACACACACACACACACACATTCATTAAACCCTGCACTTTTGTTGTTGCTTCATTGTTTCAGACGGTGAGAGTCTGAGCAGCACCACCAGAAACCCAAACTAAACTGAGAAACCCCAACATGGAAACTAAAACACACACTTTAGGCTCCGCCCACACGGGAACACTGTTGTTCCAAAACAATCTTTTTATTTGCATTTTCCAAATGATCCTGGTAAACATGACATAAATGATAACGAATAATATGAAAATTAATAGATAAGTGCACTTGTATGTGGCCCAGGTTGTGACCTTGGTCCACATTTTCTGTTTTTTCCTCGTACTCCGCTTTATGGCGGTGTTTTAGGTGGTTAATTTAGTTTGTAGGGTTAGCTGCAACATGCACTATTGGGCTCACATGACTGAGAGTGTGTCGCAAACAAAAATATGTCATCACACTGCACTAACTGCAGTAACTGCAAAGAGACTAATTTTAAATGTTGACATTTTTTTTGACGATTATTGCACATGATACGATTTTGCCCAACCCTGGTCTAATGGTTTGTGATGTAACATTTTAAGCTAATATATTGTGCAATGTGTGTGTGTGTTTAGAATGACTTTTGGCTACTAATGCACCAACTTTTAGCTTTATAATCAAACTTTAGAGCTAACTTTAGGCATGATGGGATATGATATGACAAGATTTTGTAGGCTGCATTCCTTGGCCAGATAAGGAGTCTTTGAACTGGGACAGTACTCGGCACGGGGCAGTGATGTATGTGGCAGACAAATGCGCACTCATGAGCATGCAGCCCATGAATTGAGACACAGCCCAAGTCCCGCCCAAGGAAATGACATCATCTTATCAGCGATATGATTTCCAGAGGTTTATAGTAACTAAGTACATTTACTTTGTTACAGTACTTAAGTACGTTTTTGAGGATTTGTAATTGTAGCATGTATTTTTTTTCAAATTGTTATTTTTACTTTGTTACATTTAAAACCTAAAAATTATACTTCCTTCATTACTTTAAAATTTAACATCTTAATTCGTTACAAAATTAAATATGTCCGAACTCATCATGACAGGAGTTGTTAATTTACAGTTGACTTCAGTCTGTCCCTACCAAGTCAAGTCAAGTCAACTGCGTAATAATTACTCTACTAGGATTAGTGGAACCAGTTTGGTTCAGTAAATTCAACAGTTTACTTCAATTTGGTGAACAGTTTTATGACTTTTCTCACCAGTGAAATTTATTTATATCAAGATATTTTTGCTTTTACTTTTTTTTTTTTTTCCAAGTACTTCATAGGTCTCTGGTGATTTGTCAGACCAGAAGGCACTGCCTGGTTTCTATCTAAAAACACAATTTACTATCAAAAACATCTCAATAAAAATGTTCTAAATGTATATATAAGGTGCATTTAAGAATTCAGAAAAATCATTACTGTATCTTATAACTTTTTACAGAATAAGACTTAAAATCATAAATTTAGCAAATAATTTTACTTTATTTTTTACAGAAATGTGATCCAGGTCCCAGTCATTTTTTTTCTCTCTGCTTTATCATTTGCAAAATTCTTAAAGCCCTTAAAGCTTTTCAGGGATTTAACCTTCTTCAATTAAAATAGTTGAATCTGCAGAAACTATTCATTTAAACTATTCATTCATTGGAGTCATTGACTCGGAAATTTTCCTAATGGAATTTTCCAGTAACAGAAGAAATGAGGCATTATCGCCATCCCCTCGCTGTTTCTTCTTTCTCTTTTTCTTCTCCTCCCAGGAGAATGGAAAAAAAATCCCCCCGCTCCCTCTTTCACCACCGACGTCTGATTATATAAATATGTAAATGGCTTTTGTCTGACCAGCCAAAACTGGGCCATCATCTCCTCTATGAACACCTGAAGAAGAGTGAGAGATAGCCGAGGGAGACCAGAGACCAGAGGTGAAAAGCTTAACGAAATATCTCACTTCAGCAGGTGGGCTGTTTCTTTACTTGGATTAAACTGACATTGAGCCATTCTGGATTGACCTAGGGAGAAAAAAACTTCTATATTCTTTTTTTTAAGTACACTGGAGTCTTTTTGTCATAAAGAGCAGCTCTTCAGTTTGAATTTATTTGCATAATGTTTCCAATTTCCTCGGTGAAGTTTGTCATTGCAGAAGTGTTTGGAAGCCACACATAGACTCTTGATTGTGTTTTGGGTCGAGTAAAGTTTTTGCTCTGATATGTTGGAGTGAGGGGAGAAAGCCTCAAAGTCAAACATTCAAAAAATCCAGTTAAATATTTACAAATCAGTTTGAAGTCCTAGCTTTGGGTTACAAAGACCAAATAAGAAATGAAATATGTTTTTTTATTTAGTTTCTGAGATTCTTCAATCATGTCTAAGAAAATAGTCAGAATTTTTTTAAATAATGCACTAATTGAACATTAAAAGTATAAAGTAAGGACATATTTTATTCAGATGGCATGTTCATAACCTGAAGTCTCATAAACCTCTCAACTTTTTTTTTTTATTTAAAGAGGACCTAATATGGGTTCATAGAACCAGTTAGGATACATCTATAGGCTATTTAAAACATGTGTATTAGATTTAAAACACAAAATCATCATCATGATGAGATTTAACATTTTCCGAATAAGTTCTGACGTAGCGAACATTTACCTCGATCAGCTGTTCCTGCTGTCCAATAGTTGTAGCGGCTGCAGCTGGACCCTGCTCCCGCTGTCACCGTCTTCCTGGACATAATATGAAGAGAATTGCATTTCTTTTTCTACGTCTCCAGCATGTAACATCATCAATACTAGCCGGGGTGGACTGGGACAATAATCCAGGCTGGGAATTTGATACCATCCCAGCACCACCCTACACAAACCACCAACTCCGTTAATTGAGCACACGCTGAATATTTGCTGTATGCACACCTCATACACAGTAAAACAAATGCAATAATACTCAAAACATATTAACCATATAACTCAGATAATCAATTTAATGTGACAATTCATCACAAGTTTAGAGGAGCTTTTTATTTTGTTTATTCTTGATTAAATTTTATTTACAACACAACATATTGTGCCAAACAATGATGACACACAACTGCATGTTTAAAACCAAGAAGATTAACTTTACCCAATGAACAGGTGTAATTATGATAACCACCAACAGTGAATTTATGAAAACTAACTTCTACCACTTCCTAGGAATGAAATTTAAATAAGCCTATCACTTTTATACTGGTCAAAATAAAAAATAGTTGTTAATCATGCTGTAGATTATGTCTTTAGATCAGTGATGTATTTCAATAAGTTCACACAGCTGACTAGAATGTACTCAAAATAACATTAGAAATAATGAATAATAAGAAATAAGAAAATTATAAGAGTTTTTCATCAGGATGACTCCTCACAGTCCATCCATTCATTTTGTTGAGGCTCTTCACTGCATAACAGAGTGTTTGTGCACATTGATGTAGCTAGCAACATGCTAGCCAATCCAGTAATGTATATCAATGTTCTGTACTGTGTGTCACCCAGCCTGAGAAAAGGAAGGGAGGGGGCAAGGGGGAGGTGTCGCTGCAGCTCTTCTGACTGTGGGAGTGTCAGAGAAGCAGGAGTGGGCCGAGCGGAGCTGAATTATTTATTTAAAAAGTCAAGTGCAACCTGAACTTTTAGCCAGCTGAGCAGGCCAGGCAGACAGCAGACCACCGGGAAATGTCCCGGTTCTCCCGATGGCATGTCCGGGTCTGAATACTAGTTTATATGACAGAATAATTACAGCTTTCCTAATAGTAGCAACATGTTCCTGATAACTTCTCTCCATTGTCCTGAGATGTGTTCCTGTGAGTTTGTGACTTTTACTACAGCTGTTTACTACAGACATGTGTAACATCAAGGTCTGATGTAATTACACTTTGTGTAGACTGGCTGATTCTCTCCAAACCAGTAGATTTTTTTGCGACATTTTAAAAGTTTGCTCAAAATGTGCGTTAAAATTGGATGGAAACACGGCTTGTGAGACTGGTCATAATGTAGCTTTTGAGTTAAATAGCTCTAACTCTGTCTCTCCGTTTGAAAATGTGACATAAAAGCCAGCAGATGATAGCCATTTCTTCAGAAAACGACTTTAATTTTATTAAGTGTTGATTCAGAGTCTCTTCCTGTCAAAAAGAAGGTGGACTAATAAGAGGAGTAGATGCACAATTAATTATAAAATATTAAATAAGGTCAAATTTTATACATTTAAAGGAACATAAAGTAAACTAAATGTATTAAAACAATAAATAGAGGTGACATTGAAGCCAGGATTTAATGATAACTTTATTAAATTATCAAACAGACCATATGGTTTAAATAAAATAGGAGGTAATTTATATGTAAGTTATATGTTTGAGCTGAAATAATCAACTGTAGAGCAGCAGTGGATGGAGAACAGGTTCAAAGTCAGAAGCTGAAACCGAGAAAACTTTTGATTTCACTTTGATTTTGACATCAGAGTTGGGGAGAGCTGAGAGGAGTTCAGAGATCAAAGAGACCTGGATGGAAACTATGAACCTGGAGTATTTATTTTTATATTATTTATATTCTATATTTGCAAAATTCTAAATTAATAGTATTTGATATGTTGTGGACCGTTAATACAATATGACACTATGAGCTAACCTACCAATTCTATGATGACAATAATTCAGCTGGAAAGTGAGAGTCCAGAGTTAAAGCAGTACGTTTGTGACTTTTTAGCTGAGAGTGATGACAGCAGGACTTAAACTGAAACAGACTGCCAGACGGAACGGACAGAAAAGGTCAGAGAGAGAAAAATGGTGGGAAAAAAGAGAGGAAAAAGGCTGAGAGGCAGAACAAGTGAAGGACGGAAAGACAATGTGTTGGAGGTGTTAATCAGAGGCTGCAGGTGTGTGTGTGTGTGTGTGTGTGTGTTAGCCTGCCTGACAGTATCTTAGGGCAACATCAGTGGCCATTAGTATTTTTCAGCACGAACACACACTTTGACAGGTCGGCTGCCCCTGCCTGCAGAGAGAAACTGTGTGTGTGTGTGTGTGCGTGTGTGTGTGTGTGTGTGTGTGTGTGTGCGCATGGATAACTTTGACCTCCCCGTTCATCTCTTCATCTCACCTCCAGCTGAACTTTGATGACCTAAATATCAGCCCTTCTCTACTCATAAATGATTTTTACAACCTTGTCCTCCTCTGATTTTCTTTATTCTTTAGTTAAATCACCTGACATGTTGGTGATAAACAAATGGACTTGTGAGATTTTTTTCCCCGCACAATTAGGTCTGTCATGATCAGCAATAAATCAATTAATCATACGATAAATTAAGTCGATAATTGTTTTTTTGCCTGCTTGTTTGTGTTCCTCTTCCTTCGTAACTTTATGTAAACATCTATACAGATGTATCCTATATTAGATTTAATACATAAAATTATTTTCAGATCATGAGATTTCACCTGGTCAGTTCTGCCTGTTCTGAGCTCCTTTCAGAATGAACTGTTTACGCAAATAAGTTGCTGTTGGCAACACCCTCCCAACCTTTTGTTTACATTAGCTCCGCCCTCCCAGCACAGCGTTTATGTTAACACTTCAGATACATGAAAATGGCCACTACAAGCAGATACACAATGGTACAACAGTAGTAGATGGGCTGTGCAAAGTGTTGTTTGGTTGAAATTCTTTTTTTGGTTGAATTTTTTTTTTTTTGATTGAAATATTTTTTTTTGATTGAAGCTGCTTTTTGTTTGATTGAATAATAAAAAAAAAAAAAAAATTTACCTCCATAGGAGTCTCCGCTCGGGTTACCAGGTGAGGGGCTGGGCTCGTCTTAGGCGTTGCTAGGTTACCAGGATTGTGATGTAACAATCCGCAGGGTTTTGAAACAGCTCATTCGCTGACACTAACAAAACATTTACTTTCAGAAAGTACAAATACAGAAAGTATTCAGACCTCCTTAAATTTTTCGCTCTTTGTTTCACTGCTTTGCTGTGACACTCATATTTAACTCACATGCTGTCTATTTCCTCCTGTCCGGGAGTCCAGCTGTGTTTAATTAAACTGATTGGACTTGATTAGGAAAGACACACACCTGTCTGTATAAGACCTCACAGCTGACAGTGTGTCAGACCAAATGAGAATCAGGAGGTCAAAGAACTGCCCAAGGAGCTCAGAGACAGAATTGTGGCAAGGCACAGATCTGGTCAAGGTTACAAAATAATTTCTGCAGCACTCAAGGTTCCTAATAGCACAATGGCCTCCATAATCCTTAAATGGAAGAAGTTTGGGACGACCAGAATTCTTCCTAGACCTGGCCGTCCAGTCAAGCTGAGCAATCGTGGGAGAAGAGCCTTGGTGAGGGAGGTAAAGAAGAACCCAAAGATCACTGAGGCTGAGCTCCAGAGATGCAGTGGGGAGATGGGAGGAAGTTCCAGAAAGTCAACTATCACTGCAGCCCTCCACCAGTCAGGGCTTTATGGCAGAGTGACCTGATGGAAGCCTCTCCTCAGTGCAAGACATGAAGGACTCCCAGACTATGAGAAATACGGTTCTCTGGTCAGATGAGATGATCATATTGAACTTTTTGGCAGTATGTGTGGAGAAAACCAGGCGCTGCTCATCACCTGCCCAATTCATTCCCAACAGTGAAACATGGTGGTGGCAGCTTCATGCTATGGGGGTGTTCTTCAGCTGTAGTGACAGGACGACTGGTTACAATTGAAGGAAAGATGAATGTGGCCAAGTACAGAGATATCCTGGAAGAAAACCTCTTCCAGAGGGCTCTGGACCTCAGACTGAAGGTTCACCTTCCAGCAAGACAATGACCCCAAACTCACAGCTAAAATAACAAAGTAGTGGCTTCAGAACAACTCTGTGACCATTCCTGACTGGTCCAGCCAGAACCCTGACCTAAACCCAACTGATCCTCTCTGGAGAGACCTGAACATGGCCGTCCACCAATGTCCACCATCCAACTTGACAGAACTGAGAGGATCTGCAGGAAGAATGGCAGAGGATCCTTGTTGCATCATTCCCAAGAAGACTCGTGGCTGTATTAGCTCAACTGATGCTTCTACTCAATACTGAGCAAAGGGGCTGAATACTTATGATCCTGTGATATTTCAGGTTTTCTTTTTTTAATAAATTAGCAAAAAATTTCTATGTTTCAGTTTTTTTCTGTCAAGATGGGGTGCTGAGTTATATTAATGAAAAATAAAATGAACTTTTTTGATTTTGGCTGCAATGAAACAAAGAGTGAAACATTTAAAGGGGTCTGAATACTTTTCGTACCCACTGTATTGCCAAAAAACATCTCGGACTGTTTCTGGAAGCCGTACAAACCCAAAATAAAGCATATAAACATGTTAAAAGTGAATTTTGCATAATAGGTCTCCTTTAAACATTCTTTGTGTAATTGCATGAAGTGTCTGATTGACCCATGATGGACATTTACTCTCCTTCAGTCTTTATTTCTACACTCTCATCTTTCATCTTCATCTCTCACCCACCCATCCTCTTTGTCATCTCCGTCGTTTTTCATTTTGACTATTTTTTGTTTAAATTCATTCTGGTTCATTATATGACCTCACATCCATCTCTTTGCTTCATTCTTCCTCATATTTGCTCTCTTCAGTCCTTGCATCTGATTTCTTTTCCTCAATGTTTGACTTTCATTTCCTCTTTCACCTTCTTTGCCATAATTTACTTCATCCTGTGTCCTCCAGGTCATTTACTGTTTTACCGTTCCTATATTTCCTTTCCCCTTCTCCTGTGTGTGTGTGTGTGTGTGTTTGTTTGACGCTCGCAGACACAAACACGTGCACGCACACGCCTGAAAGCACACTTTGGGAATAAGAAAGCTTGTTCTTATCAAGTCCAACATCAGTCATCTGTCAGCACAACTTTTATCTGTACATCTCTGTCCGTCTGTCTCTCTGCCTGTCTGTCACTCTGTCTCTCTGCCTCGTTTGTCTTCTTCCTCTCTGCAACACACACACACACACACACACTCAAAGAGAAGCAGCTCGACTCTTTCTGCTTATCCTTCCTCTCTGGTAGAGCTGCTGAATAAATCAACTGCAGGAGGAAAAAAACGAGATGAAGACAAGGAGATAAAGCCTTGGAGGATGCAGAGAGAGGCATGATGGGATATGATATGACAAATATACGTGCTGCATATTTTATATTCTCATGCAGAGGAAAGAAACGGGCTGCAGAACAGCGAAAGGAAGGAGGAAATGAAAAAAAGATGCTTTTGTATGAAATTTAAAAATGAGTTCATAAGTTAAACTGTGAGACGAGGATGAGTTTCTCTTCTCGTCTGTCTCACATCAGGCTTGTTGTTTTTATTTGTTTGCAGACCTGTTTTGTCTTCGAGAAGTTCTATATCTATGAATTAAAAACAGAAATTAAACCACAAGTTAAAGGATAAATCTTGCTCTGAGTCGGATTGCTTTTCACTGTGACTCCCCCACTTTGAAAAATATTTTCACATCTTCATTCAGAGCAGATGAAAAGATTTTCAAGGCCGGCTGACAGAATGCAGAGCTGCTCTGCTTTTGCACGAACCGATTTCTTGTTTGTTGAAAGAAACAGGCTTCCTGTTGGTCTGAAAGCATGTTGATTTTTTTACTGTGAGACCAAAACATTATTTTTCCAGTAAGATCAATGAGGATTCATGAACCTTAGTCAACCTTTTACCTTTAAGTGACATGTTTAAATCTGTTGTTGTGTTAAAGGGACAGTTAGAGGAACAAACATGGTGATTGTGTTTTGTTAAAGAAGTCAGTAGTAATGATTTTGCATTGACTGCAGATGGAAACAAACCTGTTACTAATAGCGGTGGATCCATGTGACTTTCTGATGTAAGAACCTATTATTTTCTCATCACGAGGAAGGCAGAAGGATGGAGGTGGTTGAGGTTCTGCACAGAAAACTGCTCTATCTGCACTCTCTCAATTGGCATATCAAGGCTCGGTTATAGTGGTGCAGGGCGTGCACGCACCCTCGCCAGCATTGGAGGTGTTTATACTTGGCGCTTAGGTTGTTGTAGATTTCTCCAAAATGACACGTGGAAGTACACTTTAGAACTTGTGAAATTAAAGGGGCAATATTATGTTTCTCAGGCATATATTTAAGTTCTGTACCATAATAAAGTAACTATGTTACTTTTAGTTGTTATTAAAATGCTGTTTATATAGAAAATAAACTTGACTTCTCATCATATCCGTTTCTAAACACCTTG